>QAXH01002130.1:0-14418 GCA_004335635.1 Chloromonas sp. AAM2 | reverse complement strand
CGCCTGCCACTCCTGTCAGCCCGGCCCCCCCCCCTCTTGAGCCAAACTCGTGTCACCCACTCTCACCCGCCCCGTGCTGCATGACATACAAGATTATTGACTATCTCTTTCTGGCCTCAAATCACCACAAGGATACAGTGCAGGAACACACACAGCCCTCCTTGCCATTCACCGCTGCCTCCCCATCCTGATCCGAACCCTTCACCTGCAGCTTCAATACGCGCTCACCTGCACCCGCCTCATGCTCCCTGGCAAACAGGCGCGCCGGCAGCCCCTCCCCTGCCACACGCTCCGGGGGCGCTGCTGCGGCCGCCAGCACCTGCTGTGCCGCCTCCGGCCCCGCACAGCGGCCGTCATCAACCGTCACCGCATACACCCGCACTCCGTCACTGCACCCAACCACCAGGTGCGGCCACAACACCTCACTAGCCCCACCAGAACTGGCCCCATGGCTCTCCTCCACGACACTCGCTGAAGCACCACCAGCGGTTGTTCTGCGAGAGCCCCCAGCGGTTGAAGCGTTTCTAGCTGTTTCTGTAGCCGTTTCTGAACGCGTGACCGTTGCATGGCAAGGTGTGACGGCTTCAAGTGACATGGGGACACCCGGGACGGGGGTTGCGCCGTGCAGAAGCAATGAATACTTGACCTCTGATTGGGAAGGTATGGACGACTTGGATAGTGGGCGTGCCTGGTCGCTGGAGGTGCGGGTAACAGAAACTTCAAAGAACGAAAGCAAGCCTTGCGCGCGCTGTGGCGCACCACCACCACCACCACCAGCAGTTGTGTGCGCCCCTTGCTGTTGTTGCAATGGTGACTGACTGTCTAATAGAAGGTAGGAAGCCATGACTATGAAGTCTTTGGTGCTTGAAAATGGTGGCTCTGGCAGAATAGCGGTGGCTGATGTTGGGTTGTGGGCCTGGTTGCTGTTGTAGTCAGGGCTGGCAGGGGTGCCAGTGCTTGTGCAACGCAGGCGGCACACCTTAAGCGTTGTGTACCGGTGACCCGAAGAAAGCCTGCAACAGAAAACCACGGAATTTGCTGCTTGTATGCTCGACCAGATTACATGTTTTTATACATGCAGTCAAAGCCGTCACAGGACACGGGACGGCCCCTGCCTACCCTTTAAACAGATTGATGGCCGTCTAGTGGATTGCGTTGCGCAAGCGCGCCCTACAACCTGACACGGCCCCTGCACTAAACCCTGCCCGCCCCTGCACCGTCCAACCTGCAGCCCAACCTTGGGCTTTAAGCTCGTCTGAGCATCACAACTCATGACCCATGCATGCACTCCGTGGCCCCTTTCACCTGCATGAGCAAGGTGCATACGTGGTGGCCCCCCGACTCACCGCATGGCCATGAGTGACTTGAGCGTCTCCCCATGCACCAGCCTCAGCGTCTGCTGGCCCGCAGCGTCCTCCGTGAGCATCACGTGGCAGCGGCTGGGCGGGTGGTAGCACACGCAGTGGGGCGTGTCGCCTGGGGACCACACACAGCAGCGACACGAGAGGCAACTCAAGACTTGCCTGCTGGCGCATGGCGCAGTGCGCTACTTTGACACACACATTCTAGAGGTGTGGCGTATCGGAGGCAAGGAAGCGGGAGGCGCAGTTTGCCAGCTTGCCAGCGAAGACACCAAGCTGTGATGCATGGCCCTCAGTGTGCACCGGAGGGTAGGGCCAGTGGCACAAGGACTGCTACTGCCACGTAGAGCAGGCTCGGATGGGTGTGCAAGGTGCATCAAATGCAAGTCTGCATGGCAAGACCATGACTGTTCCGACTCTTCGGGTCCATGCTGAACCAGGGCAAAAAATGCAGTTTCCACTCTCACCTATCAAGGCGGTGGTCCACCTGAGCTGCAACTGCGGCTGTATGCGGCCAAACATGAGTTGGTTACTGGCGGTAACCCAGGCCCAACTGTGCGGCATGCCAGGCACATGCAGCGGGCAGGCGGCATGCAGCCAACTGCTGCCATGCACACGCGCTGTTTGCAGAAGAGAGGCAAGTGGTGCTGTGGTCCAAGGTGCGTCTGAAGCAGTGCGTCCAAGGTTGCTGCCGGCGGCAGTTGCGTGTCCAAGGGGTTGAGGCAGCAGGTGGACACAGGTGGGGGATAGCCTGATGACGGCGGCCTGACCCGAGTGCACGTAGATGTAGGGCCAGGAAGCTGCGAGTGGGAATACAGGAGGGACGCTTGCAGCAAGGGCGATCAACAACTGTGTCTGTTTATGAAGTAAATTTGTGTAGTATGGGCATGGGTGACTATGTGGCATCAGCATATGCTCAGGAACATGCTGTTGCTTGCAGTTGCTTGTTCATCATGATTGTATCTCATGTGGCTGCATGGGCAAAGGTACGCGCTGCATGGGGTCAACACATGCCAAGGACAGTTGCTGGTGCCCATCCACAGAACCAGGTGCACTGTAGTTCGTTCCTCGGTGCTATCCTTTGCAGGGCCTTAGTCAAACCCCGTCGTTTGTACAAGACCTTGGAAAGGCATAAGAGCACTCTTACTAGCATATTTGTCACACGCACAGGGAAATGCTGCCATGTGTGCACAACTTTTCAACCAAGCAAGTGCCCGTTCATTTGTAAGCTCCTTTACCTGCATTTCTTGTCGCGGGTTCCAGCTGTTCCCCGTCAACCAGCGACAGCTGCACGGCCACATTGCTGACCTGCACCAAATGTGTACTGTCCACCCGCCACAACGCCTGCTGCCCCCCCTGCTGTGCCTGCCCCGCTGCCTGACCCTGCTCCTGCCCTGCCTCCCCCCTCACAATCTCCCACATGAGCACTGCCCCGCTGTTCGTCCCCACAGCCAGAGCCCAACGGCCCCCCGGCAGCGGCATGGCCAGGGCTGATCTGGCGGTATGCGCTCCCAAGTCAACCACCAGCAGCGGTTGAGTCAGGTCAACCGCCCTTGCAACCACCAATCGATTGCTGACCCAGCTGCCCCAGATGACCGCTGCGTTTGACGGGTTGCTGCACCCTGCGTCCCTGTGGCTACCGCTTCTGTGCAGTATATTCAATTCCACCCCCAGGGCGGAGGGCTGATGGGCAGCCACGGAAGATAACAGGCGGAGCGGAGGGGAGGCACTGGGGTCCACCTGCAGAGACATGCGACATGCAGTCCTCGTGCAAATCATGCATTACATGTCGTCCTCAACCCTTGCTCTCACACTCCACTCCTTCTGGTGCAGTCCCAAATCCTTTGCACGGTATTGGTGTCTTGGGCACAATTGTGCTTACAGATCAAGTGCCCGAACAGCTGCAGCTCACGGCCCCCCTTGATCATGCCTAGGGCGCGAAGCTAACTGTTACTGGGAGTCCCAGCTAACATTCATTAACGTTAGTAACGTTAATAACATGTTAATGTTAATGTTGATTGTTACCTCCGATTTTCGAAACCGGATAAAGTATTGGGGGTATGTCCAAATCCAAATCTGACAGCGAAATCGGAATCCTCAGCATTTGTGCCATTGGAAACCAATGTTAGTAACATCTTTGAACAACGACACTTTGGGCCACACAGGGCAGCCCTTGTTCTTCCTTGTCAAAATCTGTGCTCGGTACTCAGTAGCGTGGCATGAGAGCACTCGCAGAGCAGAGCATGGCAATGATGGGCCTGCTGGCAGATCTGCCACGATCGCGCATGCCTGCCAGCATGGGTTTCCAGGCTGGAACTCGCTGCGGCTACGTTTACAGCGCAGAAGGCCTGACGCTTCGCCGACAAGTACCGGCTGTAGTAGCTTTGGCCATTGCTGCTTGCCTTAGAGCGTAGTCAGTTCAGCCAAGAGCCCGGCTAGCGCGACGCTCTGTACTTTTGCATCGGCGGCTCAGCAATACCAACTCGAGTTCAGCGCCAGCGCCATCGTGCGCAGGCGCGGCCATTTGCAAAACGTGATTTCTAGACGTGTTAATGGAAAAGGCCGATTGACATGTTGATAATACACGTGCCTGTTAACAGGACGGAAGCCTAAAATTGCCAATCTACTAGCACGTTAATAACTCATCATGTTGATGTTAATTGACCTTCGCGCCTTAATCATGCCCTTGCTTGACCCTTGATATACAGGCGGCTGCTAAGCATGGAGAAGGGTTCATGCTGACGCCCTTGCTGCGTACCTGTAGACTGAATATCGTGTTCACGGTGGCCAGCACTATCAACTCCCCCGCTGCGGCAGCCAGTGACACCTGCGCCGCCGCGCCCTCGGCTGTCCCCACTGCCCCTGCGCTGCTAGCGGCAGGCGGTGCCCATGCGTGCATGAGCCTTCCCTCCGGCAGCGGGCTCACCAGCCGCACACCCGTGGGAAGCACCTGCAGCAACAACCAATGCATCACATGCGCTGCCATGAGAGTCCTGACTGTGGAGCATGTGACTCGACATCGGGAGAGAATCGAGCTGTGTTATGCTTGATAAGTTGCAAGGCTCATGCCAGAAATAAATCCCGACGAGACAGCCACGGTGATGCAAGACTCGCTTCTCACTTCTGTGCTGTGCACTTCAGCAGGAGGCATGGCCTGCCCGATCTTGTCTTGGCTCGCAAGGCGCTGCTGCCTGGGCCCCTACCTGTGCCACGATCCCACTGGGCTGCAGTGAGACCAGCAGCAGGGATCGGGAGGACGCCTCCAGCCCACCAACCGACACCTGAGCAGCATAACAGAAGCTGTTGACTGGCTGACAGTGTCCAGCACTGCCTGGCGAGCTGGAGCCACCACAGGCACCTTCGGTGTTACAAATAGCAAACGTGTCGAACGTGGCCAGTGCATTGCTCCACACTTCTCCAAACGCCCTCAAAACATGCAGTGTATCTTCTCACTGAACATCGTCATGCAAGCACTAATAGATTATAGTTCTCACTTCAAGGCACACTGATGGCATGCCGCCGTTGCATTGCCCACCTGTCTGAACGTGTCCCCCTCCAGACTGAGCAGCTCTGTGCGGTTGGATGCGCTGAAGGAGAAGGCCAGGTGGGAGGTCGGGCCGGGTGTGCAGCCACCCACTGCAAACAACTCCACACTCTCCTGCACTTGGCGATGGCAGTGGGGAACGTGATCACAAAGTCAGTTCATGGTTGTTCAACAACACCTGAACACTTGCCTGTGCATCCGTGGTAAGCCGGAGGGCATGTAATGCAAGCAACTGTTACTGGCTGTCTGCTCAAACAAGGAAGGCCAAGATGACATGTGCTGCCAGTGGCTATCCGTTACAACGCTGCGCTGTCGGCTAGAACTGACTGCCCACACACATCCGGACACTTGACAGTGCGTCACATTCGCAGGTCGCACCGGTAGTGTGGTTGCTGAGGGGAAGTAGGGCGCCAGCGCTACCCCCAGCTTGGCCCTGGCTAGTCTTCCCCAGGGCGCAGTGCCCGCCCCCACCACCAGTGTGGCGTCCCCCGCACCCTGACTGTCAGGGCACATGGCAGCGCACCTGGTGACAGGCAACAGGCAGGCGGAACAGGAAGCAATGGCCATGCATACATCCAGCAGGTGGCAGGCAGGCAGGTGTAACAGCAGTTGGTCATACATCCTGTGAACCTTTTCTTTTTCCTTTCTTCACCCCTTTTTGCTTTGCACTGTTAAGACTTAGTTGCTTTATGTTAGAACCGTTGAAGGCCAAGTCGCAAGACAATGTGTAAGGTGAAACACGATGCCTCAATGCCGGATCCACAACCATATACAAGCACATGCACACAGCTGGGGGAGGAAACCATGCAATCACCCACCGTACAGGAGCCAGACTTTTGATTAACGCAGCATCCACGAGCTGGCAGCTCACAGCGCCAGTGCTGCTAGATAGCGATGACAGGTGTGTGAGCTGCAGCAGCTGCGCATTGGACTCCTGACTGGCAAGGAACACGAGAATGGGTTGGTCCACGTGGTCAACTCGGTTGAAGTGGTTTGGGTCGTGAAGGTGGCCGTTGGATGGCTGATCCGGATGTGCAGGGGTGCAGGTGGGTATGTGGCATAGGATGGAGGGGGGTGATACGGGGCCATGGACGGCTATGGGGGTGGCGTGTGATCCCAGGGGACCGCCCAGGTGCAGGAGGTGGAGACCTGGGGAAGCGCATGAAGCAAGCTTCGTGAGCTGACTGATGCAGCGAGCCAACAGCATGCACTGCCCAGGCTGCCCGCTGTTCAGAAGAACCGGTGTCTTGGGTGCATGGTTCTGACTCATTGTGCCAAACCTCCTAGGACAGTCTGTCTGAAACAGAGTTCTTGGAGTTCGTGTTCAGATTGTGGCACAGTCGCCACTTGCGTTGCTGTCGTGTGCATTGCCTGTCTGGTGTGTCAGCATGCTTTGCGCACCCAAACCCACGTCAATAACCGCAACAGGCCCGCACACATACCCACATACATGCCCCCACACACACATACTCAGAAGCATGTCCACACACCTGCCATGGAGTCCCCCAGCAGCAGCACCTGCCCTCCCCCCTCAGGCGCCGGCAGCACCTCCACACATGTGGGCACGCCTGCCAGGTTCAGACCCACAACCTCCAACCGACACACACCACGGCTGATCTGGTGTTGTAGGGCAGCCTGCTGCTGCAATGCGGCTTGCTGCAGTGCTGTGGGCTGCTGCTGCTGCTGCCCTGCCAGTTGCTGCTGTTGCGTCCAAGCAGTGTCCATGGCAGTTGGGTCCAGGCAAGCCTCCCAGGAGCAAGGCCCGCTGACAAGCAGCACCCCAGTGCTACTGATGATCAGCAGGCCAGGGGGGAGTGTGGGGGTGGCGGGCAAAGCATGGAGCAGGCGTGCGGAGGGGTGCACGTGGAGACAGGACCAGGGCCCCTCACACAACTGCATGGAGAAGGGTGAGAGCTGCGGTGCTGCGGTGCTGACATGCTGTCCTCCATGTGGGTGACCTGCATGGGCTGCATGGGCTGCATGGGCTGGAGGGGCAACGGGTTGTGCGTGCACGGGCCAGCGGGAGGCGGGCTGTGGCAACGCGTTAAGCAGCTCCAAGCACTCGACGTCTGTAGCCGCGTACCCAGCACCTGAAACACATGCATCAGGTACAGTCCGTTGGGCCAGGGTCATGCGCCGAATACAAAAACACATCAAGTGCGCTTGTGCTGCTGGTCATGCATTCGGGTCGCCGGGTACGTACGAGCATGAAATGTCACTAAGGCTGCAAGAGATGGATCATGGGCAAGCAGGCTCATCATCAGATGGATCATCAGGCCTATGCTTGATACATGTGATTGTGTTCAGAAGATCCATGGCTTGCGTGGGCAGCAAATTGACCAGGAACAGCTTGTGAACAGAGTGTCCTCTGCTTGCATGCTGCCTGTGCCTCACCGGTCACTCTGAACATGACTGCCAGCATGAGGCTGCCCTGTGCCTGACCCAAGGCATCACTGCATGCCATCAACTCCAGCGCAAGCATATGAGCCGCATGGGGCGGACGTTGCTGCCCTCGCGCTTCATCTGCGTTGACGCATGGGGAGGCATGGATTGAACTGCAGAAATGATCATGCACCGAGGCGTATGTACCCACATCAGCGACTGAGCCTGGCCTGTCCGTTTGGGCGGAATGTCACGTAAAGCATCAACATCCATTGACGCCAGCCTCTTTGCAGACTGCCCATACCCGGTGGTCCATGCAGGATGGTAAGTTGGTTCCCCAGCTGTGTGCGTGTATCCATTCTGGTGCCCCCACCCCACAGTCCCTGGCTGCATTCAGTCACCCATCCCGGCCGGAAGATGCAAGAACAATTTGAAGCAAATTCTGACAAAAATGTGCATTCATCAAAGTGGCAGAATGACGCTTCACATGTTGTTCCGAGTGTTGCTCACAGCAGCACCTTCAAAACCATGTGCATTACACCTGACAATGGCGTTCGTTGCGTGTACAGTGCCACATGTGGTGCATCAGCCAGGTGTCATGCGGTCCCAAAGAGCCTGAAGGTGACTCACTTTGCTGGTGCATGGTCGTGCAGTGACGAAAACCCAAAGTCACGCTCTGCAATTGCTCCTGTCCTGTGCTCTGCTCTTCTGATGTGGCTTCTGTGGTGTGCAGCCTGACCACATGCACGTGGTCACTGTACATGCCAATTGCCACAAAGCTGCATCCGGGCCCTGCTGCGTAGAGGCTGCTGCAGCAGATGCTGTCCATGCGCTTGCATGCAGAATCGTGCTTCGGCGGGCTGAGGGCGACTGACTTCTGCTCCTTAATGAATACAATTCCGTTGGCTGACTGCTGCAGGCTAATTAGCATGCACCGCCCAAGCTGCCCGCTGATTAGAAGCAGCTTATCCAAAGCATCTGCAGTAGTCCCACGTATTCTCAATACACGGTCCACTAGCTCATACAGGTGCAGTGTTTGCAGCAGTTGCAAACCCTGCTCCTCATCCGAAAGGTAGACATGCAAGACGTCGGAAGATATCACAACGAGCTGTGGCTGCGCAATGGGTAAGAAACAACCTATAGCTGTATCTTTGACGTGCGTGGACTCTTGTTGCTGCGAGATCAAGATTGTGTCCATCCTTGCTTTCGAAGAGCATGCGCTAGGGTTTGGCAATGGCTACCAGCACGAAAGAGTACACAGCTTTCATTTGACCTGCGCATGTGTGTTGGATATGCTCCGCCAGCGCCTTTGAACGAGCCTCGAGGTTGAAAGCATACGTGAGCGATGAGTGAAGAGAAGGCCGGGTGAGTGTGAAAAACTGATTGGAAAGAAACATGTCCAGTCTACCAGCTGTTTGTGTTTAGTTTCAGCCAGCGTCATGTGTGTTTAGCGGCGCAAGGCTCATACCGGCTCGTCACACCTCTCATGCATAAATCATGCATAGGACGCCAGGGAATGCAGCTCTCAATGCCTAGTACCAGCATGCTGGCCACGGAAAACTTGACTGGAATACTGAAGGAATTGCGTTATTTATTGTCTGCAACTGCCTAGCAGGAGCCAGATCAGCTATCAGAGTAGTGAGAAGGTTGCTGGCACTTCTCTGGCACAGTGGTGCCGTGCAGGCTTGTCAAAACAAAAAATAGACCAGGCCACGCCAAGGTCATAAAACGTCATATGGCTGTCTGCAGCTACGGCCCAGAGCTTGGAGCTGCCGTTGCTGACTCCATGCCCTGCCCTGTTTGGGCTGTACCGCTCAACACGCCTTCCAGCTCACCCTGCACGCACCAGTGCGCACATGCGCTTAATCGCTGTGCATGCAACCCATGTACATGGAAACGTAGAGCCGAGACACACACAGCATACCCTGGACGGGTGCATCCACTACCAGCGAGGTATTGTGCACTTTGCTGTGGTTCAAAGTGCACCTCAAGCCAGCCACTGTTCCTCACCTTGGGATCTCTATCCTCGCCCTCGGGCCCAGCCCCGTCCGACCCGCCCCCAGCCTCCTCCCCGCCCGCCGCGGGGCCGGGCATCTGTCCGCCTGCCAACACAGTCGTTATTTGATCCGCTGTGAGCGTCTCAAGGTCAATCAGGGCTGTGGCAAGCGCATGCAAGTCGGCCAGCCGGGTGGAGAGGATGGCGTGCACCCCTTCCCGCGCCTCAACTAGCATTCGCCGCACCTGCAGGGTTGTGGAGAAAATGGCTCAAATCACGCAGTATAATAGCACCATTACCAATAGCACCATTGCCATGATGACATAGCACGTCAGCTTATCCGGCCTTGTTTGCCATTCATACCAACACGGCTGGGTTGCATGCGGGGCATGGCAATTGTGTGCATGCCTAGCCATATTGCGGAAAATCAGCACCGCTAGTGGGCATGCAAACGATGGATGGATACTAGCCGGCTAGCGGGCTGGCAATATGGCACATGCCCCACCTGTTCGTCGATGCGCTGCTTGAGCTGCTCGCTGAGCTGTCCCTCGCGCACCGAGCGTTCCGACACGAACACGGGCCCCACCTCCTCGTTCAGCCCGCACTCCGCCACCATGTAACGCGCCCACTCAGTGGCCTGGGAATCAGAGATGCAACCATCCTATTGTACCAACATGTGCATAAGACTTTGACATCCAAATGCTTTCTGCGGCCGTTTTTGAACAGTGGCATCTGATGTGTTCCTTCCTTGCCTGGCGCCCTGATGTGGCCGGAGTCACCATGTGCATGTATGGTCATGTACACTTTGGTCTTTGACACACAAAAGCATGCTGGGCAGGAAGCATTCTGGGCAAGAAGACACCCTAGACAGCACACACGCAGGCATGCATACACGCACATACTGAGGCACATAGGCAGGCACTCAGGCTGCTAAGCGCAGGCAACTGCGAAAGCCAAGTGATCATCCGTGATGGTGACATGACAAGAGGGCATTCTGCGCGTAAACAAAACACCCAGGACACACACATGCACACAAACCCTCATCTTCCGCCTTTCCCGCATGCGATCCCCAAGGTCCCCTGACCTGTCTCAGGTCGTCTGTTGCACCACTGGTGACCTGGTCCCGGCCAAAGATGATCTCCTCCGCCACCTGGCCGCCCATGCACACCCAGATGCGCGCCAACATCTGCTGACGGTTGATGCTGAACTCGTCCTCGCGGCCAACCTGTGCACAGGGGGGCAAGGCGACACCACTGCATTGCTTCAGGATTTGGGTTTGTACTCGTGAAGTGTGCCATTGGCGAAAACACATCTGTCAAGGCTTGACCAACAGGGCGCAACTTCTCGACGTCCCCTTATCAGCTGGATGACATGTGTGATATGGGCTGGCGAAAACAAAAACGCCTTGATACAGAGGCAGCTGCGCAAACAATGTCGCCAGCACCACCATGCAGTCAACCGTCACGCACCACATGCCATGCCACACACCACATGCCATGCAACCCCGCCACAGTGCCAACACTCCAGCACACAAGGAGATTTGTCTGCAGCACCACAAGCTGCGAAGCCATGTAATGATGGCGACATAACTACACTTTGTTTGTCAATTGACTCTGCAAATATGACAAGCCATGTCAACGTAATGTGATGGTGGCCCACCTGCGTGACCATTCCCAGCGCATGGCCTCGGGGCACGATGGTTGCCTTGTGCACTGGGGAGGCGCCCGGAGTGACCGAGGCAATCAGAGCGTGGCCGGCTTCGTGGTAGGCAGTCCTGCAAGCAACGCAGACAGCCGATGGCAGGCTGAGGTCAACACAGGCACAACAGTCGTGGAAGGCCGCTGAGACCGGCAGTGAGACTGCTGTCACAAGAGTGAGCACACAATAGGAGGGCTCAGGTGCATTTCAGGTCAAGCTGCAGCTCCCATGACTGTGCATGCAAGTTGTACATTGCACGATGTGTGCAAGAATTGTGCCTCATTTCCATCGGTGCTGCCCCGCCCTTCTCTTGCCCACACTACGCTTACATGACGGTGCCGATGTTGCCGGTGCTAGTCAGCACCCTGCCCTGCCAGACTACGGTTCCACTACCACAGACTACTAAGAATGTTTTTTTATCAATACCCAGCTGCTGCAACACCAACGCAGGCAGGTCTGCCCCTCCGGCCCAGCTCGTCCCTGTCCACCTGCAGTTCAACGCTGTCCACCTGCGAGCAGGAGTGTCTACCAACCCTTCCTTGCCGTGTGTGCACCCTCCGTTCTTTCCCACCTCTTGATGCTCTCCGGCGACCTCCTGCAGCTCTTCCGCTCCACGCCCATGCGTATCTTGTCGAAGGCCGTGTCCAGCATGCCCGCGGTGATGTGGTCTGCGCCCTGCTTGGCCGCCAGCAGGGCCGACTCGTTCACAAGGTTGCTCAGGTCAGCGCCTGAGAACCCTGCAGCAAGAACCGAGCAAGCGCAAGTGTGATGCAGTGTGATGTGTCTGCCGCAGTGTGATGGTCAAGCTTACTACCCACGGAGATGGGAACGTGTGCATACTGTCGCCCCGACCAACCAACGCGCAAGTAGCCAGTGCAACCAACTACGCACTAGCACTCCTTTCCCATGCCTGATATGATTTACCTGCACCTGCAAATGCTGCCAGCCTGACCCTGTCCGCACAGTTGTTTTTCATTTGTGGCCCCTGCACATGCGAATTGCTTATATTCAGAGACCGATGTGGTCTTCACTTGTCTACCTGAAAATGCACCTCCCTCCAGCCTGGTGTTGACGTAATTGCGTGGGACACATGCCTGCCGGCTCACCCTGTGTTTGCCTAGCGAGCAGCTGCCTGTCCACGCTCTTGTCCACGGGCTTGTCTCCCAGATAGTACTCGAGGATGTCCGCCCGGCCGCGCACGTCAGGCAAAGGCACTGCCACCTGTCGGTCAAAGCGCCCCGGCCGCTTGAGGGCGGGGTCCAGCGTCTCCGCGAGGTTGGTGGCAGCCATCACAATCACACCCTCGTTCGTCTCAAAACCGTCCTGCGAGAGAAGCCAAGCCCAGGGATGCACGAGGGCATTACTACAGTGAATTGCAGAGTGTTGACCGAAGATGCAGCGACTGCCACGCCTGGCTGCCCAGTCTTGCTCGTAACTGGCCTTGAAATGTACTCCTTCCAAGCTACCCTGTATTGCTACCTGCCACTCAGCATACGCTTTGCAAACCCTCCCACTCAGCATACGCTTTGCAAACCCTCCCACTCAGCATACGCTTTGAGCGCCCTCAGCTGACCCTGGTATTCTCACCATTTCTACCAGCAGTTGGTTGAGTGTCTTGCGTGTGTGGTTCTCCCAGTGCTTGCGGTTGCCGCCAATGGCGTCTATCTCATCAATAAACACGATGCAGGGCGCCTTCTTCTTGGCAGCCTGGACAAAAACATGACACCCCACATGGGCACATATGTCAGCAACATCGTGTTCTACTGCAACCAGATGACAAACACATGCCCTTTGCAGTGAAATAACTTGCTGGTTCAAGGCAAAGCATCACACCAGCATTAGTTGCTATTGATGTGGTTGCAATGCAGATTACTCAAGTGGTTACTGGATACCACCTGCACAGACTGCACCCCCTTCCCCTCCGCACCCCCTTCTTCTTTACTGCCCCCTTTTCCCATTTTCCCTGCCTCTTACACACTGACCTGGAAAAGTGCTCTCATGCGTCTGCTGCCCACTCCCACGTACAGCTCCTCGAACTCGGACCCCGCACGGTAGAAGAACGGGACACCAGCCTCGCCTGCAAGTGCAAAGAGTGCATGCCAGAAACAAGTTTGCTAACGTGCTTGGGTGTGCAAGTCATAAGGCACACCTGGTACCTGCTACTCGTGCCGAGATTGTCGACTGTGGTGATTGTTCCTTCTCGTGCTGAGCAGTCCTTTTCGAATGCAAGAGCATATAATTCCAACAGTGGTAACATCAACACCCAATGCCACCCCAATCCATGCCCCACCTCCCATGTGCCAGCCCCACCTGCCACCGCCCTTGCCAGCAGTGTCTTGCCAGTTCCCGGCGGCCCGGTGAGCAGGACTCCCTTGGGCAGCTTGGCGCCCAGCCGAGTGAAGCGGGCTGCGTGCGCAGGACACAACGAATGCATGATGGGCAGCATAACGAGACGCCCATGCATGGCGGACAGCAGCAGAATTGGTGGAGGACGAATACTATGGCTTGCCTTCCACCTATATTTGCAAGGGGTCTGATGTTCGGATGCCGATAATCTGCACCTGGATGCCTTCTGACCTGCTGAACTGGGTCAAGTAAAGCAAAGCATGGCAGTAGCATTAATGGAGTAAACAAATACGTCGGTAATGGACGTGCACAACAGCAACAGCACCTGATCCACTATGTGCGCAGCGCAAGGTTCTGGGCACATACTTCTACTTTTGCCCACTCACTAGGGTTCTTTAGGAACTCCACCACCTCCTTGAGCTCCTCCTTTGCCTCATCACAGCCCCTTACGTCCTTGAAGGTGCGCAACGCCTTCTCTGGCAGCTCCTCTTTCTTGTACTCCTGAATGAGTGACGGGATGAAAAGATCAAATCAATCAAGACCGAGAGCTAGGGTTAGGATTTAGAATGATTGAAAATGATTCAAAATGATCAAGAGCGCTGCATTTAGAAACACAACAACACGTGAAAGGTGGAGCATTTCCTCCCCCGTTGGCTGGTGAAGCGTTACGTCAGCTCACTTGTGCTCCAGTAAACTGGCAGGTCAAAACGAAATACGTGAAATGCTAGTCCAGCACACATGGCTGGTGGCGTGCTGCGACACCTCATACTGTAATCAGTTACATCCTCCTGAACCTGGGCTTGAGGCTGTAACGTGTGTAAGACAGGACTGGACCAGATGATGATGGTAGCAACTGAAAGGGCAGGGCTACGCTGTTTGTGCGGTTTGCGCAGCTGTGCCACCATGGCCTTCGAACACACCTTGGGGTCTAGACTGGGTGTCCCCCCTGTGGCCACGCTCCCCGCCGCCCCCGCCGACGCACTGGCCGGGGCCGCCGCCTGCGCCAGCTGCATTCTCCGCACCGCCTGGCTGCCCAGCAGCCACACGCAGGCCAGCCCCACCACCGCAGCCACGGTTGCCAGCAGGGACCA
>QAXH01002128.1:0-21301 GCA_004335635.1 Chloromonas sp. AAM2 | reverse complement strand
GGGGGCGCGGGCCGTAGCGGCAGCGCGGGCGGGGCGGGCGTTCCCGTCACCGTCCCAATTTCTCAAAGCAGCCGCCTGAGCGGGATTTCCACCACCACGCCTTGTACCAGCCCTTCGTCCTCTCCTGCTGCTGCCCAAGCAGCCGGCCGTCTTCCGCTTACGCCTATTTTCGTGGACGTGCCGGCTTCGCTCGTCGGCTCAACACCATCTGGTAGCACACCATCGGGAGATTACCGGGGCGGAACGGCCGTGCTGACACCAACCGGGTTGGTTCCGTTGCTGGACCCGCCCCCACCCAGCGTGGCCCGATGGTCAGCCGGCACCCCGGTGACTGGTGTGTTGAAGAAAGGTGGTCTTGCACGGAAGGATAAGGGGGCAGAGCATCATCCTGCCAGCGGCTCCGATGCAGGGACGAGCGGCAGGGGCGCGGGGTTTGCCACTCCAAAAAGCGCAGCTGGGGCCCAGGCAAGCGACCAACTGCTAGGCCCTGCGTCCCTTGATTCTGACGCCCACGGCAGCACAGCCAGCAAGGCTACCACTACCTCCCGCCCAACCACCTCCCGCGTCCGTTTTGCTGTCAGCCCAGATGCACCCTTGTGTGTCGACGCCGAAACCAAAACCTCCGCCCACCTCCACACCCTGGACAGCTCCGAAGGTGGTGCAGATGGCAAGAGCAAGGGCGTGGCTCAATCCTTTGCCAGTGCAATGAAACGGGCGACGTCAATGCGGAGTATTGACGGGAGTCGACGCGAGGCCCTATCAAAGGCAACATCACGCAATTCATCAATGTCTGGCATTACATTTGCGGAAGCACCGGCGCTAGAAAGCACGGACGACCTAGTTTCCACTGCTGAGGTGCGTTCTGTACATGCCATCATCACAATGCCTTTGCAAATCTGCCTGTACGGCAGGTTAGCAAACTGACATTTGTGAGCGCATGGTATGCGTGGGTTGATGTCCACGCACAGATGAAGCTGAACCTGGTGCAAGAACGCAAAGTGAAGTTTTCTGCTGTGCACCTGCTGAAATCTCCTGTGTTTCACTCCAAAAGCTTTCCGCAATCTACTCATGCTTTTTGACCAGTTCTCACGGTGCCAGGAGACACAGCATGTTTGTTTTTTTGTTTGTGCAGCTGTGTAGTGGCTGCGCCTAAGGGTGGCATGGATGAGAATACCATGAGCACGTTACCAACTGACCAGTGCAATGCAATTCGCGACTATGCAGGCACCACTTCGCATCAGCTTGACACGCGAGCACAGCATACACAAGCGCAGCCGGGTTCAGAACCCTCTTGCCCATCACAGCAGCATGGGTGACGAGCTGCAAGCCCTGCGAACATCCTCATCCCTCCTTCATTCACACTCCCTGAGTGAGTGACTTCGGGATGGGATATGTTCCTGTACCCGTAAGGAGCGACAGGCTCATTAACTAGCAGTAAACTTCAGTCAACTGCAATTATCAGTCTCCGACCAGGAATGCCCAGCAAGCGCAAATCATCAGCTTGTGTTGGTTACGTCCCTGCCGGTTGTACACACGGCCTGGCGCTTCTTATGGTCGGGTGTGCTTTTCAAGTTTTCAGATTGGTGCCAGCGCTGGCTGCGGCGAACCCTTCCACCTGGAGGAGGCGCAACAGCAATTACACTACACTGATCATGCGCTGTCAAGGCTACTTCTCATAGTCACGTTTGTCTGGTCCACATACATGGCGCATGTGATGGCGAATGTGTTTGGCCGCGGCTGAGGCTGCTCGTGCTAGGTGCCTATGCTCTGATGCAACTGTACTGATGCACTGTCAAGGCTAGTCCCGGTAATTCACGTCTCTCTTTCGTGTCTATATACTCTTGCCTCTTACTTGTGTTCTTGTCGTGCCGTTGACACACCCCACACAGGCACACCAACAATTGAACTACGACCACTTGCCTCCGTACCCTCAGACCCTGCATCCAACTCAATCAACAAGGAGCCATCTCTCGGACAGAACTCCACCTCGGCGTCTCCAGCACAGGTGTGACATGGTGCTAAGCCTGGTAGACCGCTATGAAGGATACGATGCAAACATGTGTGGTGATGCAGACGCGCGGTTGCATCGGTTTACAGTGGCATGGGATGCTCCTTATCTGCTAGCAGCCATGCAAACGTACAATGGTCAAAGTGAACATGTGGTACAGAACTGGACCGAGCCATGTTTGATGTCCTTGTGTGGTTGTTTGATGTGTTCTTGTGGCTGTGCGTTGCTTGCAGTCACCCGAGCTGCAGCAGCGTCCTTCCCTCACTTTTCAACCACCTTCACACAGCGCCAGCCTATCCCTGCGCAGCAGCGTAGGAACAGCTAGAGGCCCGGGCTCGACCGGCAAGCCGCCTCCCGCCTCCCGCACCTCTCCCACCCTCTCCTCCGCAGCCAACCTCTTTGGGACCACTACGGGCGGCCTGGAACACCAAGTCTCCGGTGCCAGCGGCCTGTCTCACAGCCCCAGTAACCGCAGCAGTGCTGCCTTCAGCTCTAACTACGGTGATGGCAGGCCGCCAGGCCATTCCATACCACTGCCGCTGGAATCTGTGCTGGCTGGGCAGGTGCCGCAAACAGCGGGTGGGCCAGTTGAGGACCAATTTCAGCTGCAGCTGGACCAGGAGGAGGACCAGCAGTACCTGCAGGCGCACAGCCAGCTGCTGCCGCCCATGCCTGAGCGGATGTCTGTCTCAGACTACATGCCCACGCCAGATAGGGTGTCACCAGAGGACATTGTGGTGGTGTGTAGTGTGTGTGAGGAGGATTGGCCCACGTCCAGGCTGGAAGAACACTCCGAGCTGTGTGCAGTGCTGCAGCAGGTAAGAGCACGCAGCAGGGCAATTTCCCACATGTAGCTCCCTGCGCATAATAAGAGCTCTCTCGTGTGCCACTGCTTCAGCTTACGTCTTCTCTTCGTACGCTTGACATTTCTGCCCCTAGCAAGCATTCATGGTTACCAGCCTGGGGATCCCTCTGCTGCAATCTCTCGCCTGCTGCTAACCCGCTAAGTCAATGCGCATTCATTTTGCCTTGACGTGCCTTGCGTTCTCCTTTGGTCCTCGCAGCTATGGTGCACCAACCTGTCAGTGGATGCCATGCTGACCACACTGGCAAACGTCATTGAGGAGCAGGTAGGCACTGGCAGGCTTTGCACGCTTGTACTGGACGCACCTTCTAGCATGTTACATGCAGGCACACACAGACACCTTGCTTTCCTCCGCTGCATGGAGTGCCGGACTTAGGGTCAGGCTTAGGGCATCATCGCCAAACGACTAGTCTGAGAAGTGGAGCACACACCGACACTCGATCGAGCAGCTCTGCTCCGGCAGTGATGACGATGGATGGGCAGCATATCAGTTAATGTGAGAGAATTAGTCAGTGTCTTTTCTGTGTGGTCGTGGTGTGTTCTTGGTGGGGATGGGGGTGGGTCCGGGAATGACTGTTTGGCAAAGGCGAGAGCTGGAGGGGAACGATCAGCACGACCGCCACCTTCACTGCTGCACCAGCAACCGGAGCTAACCAATAGAAGAACCGAGCCGGACACAGGCTGCCGAAGACTGTGTCTCTGTACTAACTTGCGTGTGTACGTGTATGTGTGTGCAGATGGACATGGGCGAGTTGTCATACCACCTGCGGCCCGAGGTGATGAAGCTGGTGCAGCTCGCGCGCTCAGCGGCAGCACTGCAGCCAGACGGATCAAAGGTGAGAGGCCGAATCAAAACAACGTAAAAATACCATTTGCAAATGAATTCAATCGTCATGCACGACCACTTGGTCTTTGGCATCATATGCCCATACGTGGGGGGTTAATCCTTTAGCCGTCCCTTGTTGCCACTGACTGTGTCATTACGGTCAGCCAAACGCCCCTCTAATCGTCTCGTGCTCACATCGTTCGCCACTTCAATTGCTGTAGGTGCCATCCACTCGCTGCCTGGCTATCCAGCGGGAGTTGGGCGACATGTCCGACGCCCTGCATTACGGGCGCGTCTTCTCCACCATCACCATCACCTACGCGCGACGCATGTACAAGCTGGTGGAGGACAAGGTAAGATTGAGGCAAGCCACAACCTTCAACAAGGCAACGCAAGTACAAACTGGTCAAGCAGTTTATGGCCAGATCAGACAATATGTGCATACTAAATGGTAGTCCGTCATCCCAATCTAGAATCGTGCAAGCGGCTGTCAAAAGTAGTAGTTGATTGCGGCCGGCTATCCAGCGCCTTCTGCTCTACTCAAACCCTAGCAGGCCAAGGTGAACCCTGGCGGCACTGACTATTACTTCTGCACGGCTATGAAGCAAAGTGGGTTGGTACATGGTTTGTGCTTCTGACATGGAAATCTGCAATAGGCCTTCCCGAGCAATCAGCTACCAACACAAGCCTCTGATGATCGCTGCACTTGCTTCTTTGTCCGTCCAGCTGAACCTGCTGTACAGCACCCTGAAGCACCTGCACGGGCGGCCCGGCGAGGAGTCAGGCACAAGCACACCACCCACCAACCAGGCGGTGGTGAGTCATATGTCAGCAAGTCACTCTTGTGTGTGCCACGTCCTGTGTTCACCGACAATTGGGACTCAGCAACCTCTAATCGTCCATGCTGCATCTGCATACTCTGTTTCTTTTTCTGACTCCAAGGCAAGTATGCCACAGCACAGGAAAGTCGCTCGATCTCGATCAAGTGCAATCCATGCATTTTCCAACAAGCATGAGTCACCTGTCGTCACTGTGCAAAGGACCCTTACTGTCTTTCCATCAGAAATGAAACGCTGCTTCTGGTTGATTATATGCTGCTGCCTTGCCGTGTAATATGGCACCTGCAGGGCATGAGCATTGATGAGTTTGAGATCATCAAGCCTATCAGCCGAGGTGCATTTGGGCGCGTCTACCTTGCACGCAAACACACCACTGGCGACCTGTTTGCCATCAAGGTGGGCAAACTCAGCTTGCGACTCGGTCATACGCACCTTGGATGCTAGCAATACATATGGCATGTACATCACTAACAGATACAGCTCAACAGATGTGGGACCAGCAACTTGGGATTTTCACGTTCAGCCTAGATCATTTGTTACTGGTGGTTCTATCAATCTTCACCGTTGCATACCTTGTGACAACACGTGCTTCACAGGTGATGAAGAAGCGTGACTTAATCCGGAAAAATATGGTGGAGAGTGTGACCAACGAGCGCAACATCCTTGCCATGGCCAACAATCCGTTTGTGGTCCGTTTCTATTACTCCTTCACGTCCAAGGAGAACTTGTATATTGTTATGGAATACCTCAACGGAGGAGACTGCTACAGGTAAGAACAGGGCAGCTGCAAGGGGGTGCATTGTTGCATTGGCGGGCCAAGCAGAGCGAATGAGCAACTGATAGTTTGGGGCAAGGGGAGAACTGGCTAGCTAGCTATCTAGACAGACAGACAGACAGACAGACAAGCAGACAGACAGGCAGACAGTGCGTGCACAGTGAACACAGGCGAGGGGAAAACACTGGGCAGAGACATGGCAGAGGTTTACACACAGGCAGAGCGAAGTTACCAGGGCAAGTCTAGCAAATGATTGTTTTACGTTCACCATAACCATACACTGGGCCAGATGCTGCAATGCTGACAGTGGATGCTCGACTTGGATTCAGTTGGGTCAGTTCTTCGACAATCTTCTCCGGTACAACGCTACATAGCTGAGACAATTGCTGGTCTGTTTGCCACGTGCAGTTTGTTACGCAAATTTGGCGCTCTTGATGAGGACGTTGCTCGACTCTACGTGGCAGAGACTGTGCTGGCACTGGAATACTGCCACACACAGGGCATCATTCACAGAGACATGAAGGTAAGAGCCAGCTAGCTGGTGCAGTAACATTGACCCAGGCCTGCAAAGTCAACTTTTCAGCCAGTGTGCAGTTACATGAAGGCCGCCTGCTTCAACCTTCGGTGCATTACCAACCGATGCTGTGACGTCAAACCAACAGCATGAACAACACACATTGTTGTGTGCACTTCCAATGCACAACCCCAACGTGCATCACAACATGCAACAACACAGTGCAATGCATAATGGCCTGAAACCAACAGCGACGCCGTGCTAATGCTTTGCAGCCTGACAACATGCTCATCAATATCAGTGGGCACATAAAACTGACTGACTTTGGCCTGAGCTGCATCGGCGTGATTGACCGCACGGACAACCTTGGAGCGGCCCCGGGGACAGAGGGCATGGAAATGGACGAGAATGCGGGGTGGTGAGTGTGAGGGACACGCTGCTCTGTATCTGGTGATAGGAATGCAGGAAAAAATTCGTTGAGAGGTTCATTGAAAGGAATCGAAAGTTCTTGAGGAAGATTGACAAGAGGGAAGCCCAGAGGCGTGGGGGGCTTTCTTAGGAGGGCCACCAAGACTCTAACAGACGATCATGAGAATGTTGTCTTTGGCCTGGTAATGTCTATGCACCCTGCATGTCACCGGCTGGCGTGCAAATCTGCACGTGGCATCTTGTGTGTTGAAACTTGAAGCAGATCTGCAGATGCCATGTGACAATGTTGATGATGGTGTGCCCTCCTGCCGCCCTCCTCCCCGCACAGCATTAATGACGTGTGCCTCAGAACAGCACAACCTCTGGCACGATGTGCACAGGCCTCTTACAAGCCACCCAGTTTCAGTCCTTGCAGGCTGCATAGCGCTTCACACAAGCACTGCTAATCCCTTGAGCACTGGGCAACTCACAGTATGTGCCCTTTCTTGCTTTTCCCCAGGGACTATGACCGTGACTCCACCATGGACCGGCCCAGCCCCATGGAGGGCGACGGCAGCAGTCAGGCGCACATATCACCCTCCACGCCTCAGGGTCTCTCGGAGAGGCCCAGCCCACCGGACAGATCCACGTGAGTGGTAGACAAGCACGTGATAGGGTGGTTGGTGGTGCATGGTTGTTGCATGCGCGTCCTGCAACTCAAGAGCCGACATTTCATCAGTATCTCCATCAGTGCAACATCAGGGACGTGTCCTGCAACTCTAGAGGACAGAAGGCAGCAGAATCAACCGGACAAATGCCGATTTCGGCTAGAGCAGCCAGGAGATGGCTTAGGCATGCAAACGTGCACAAAGAAAATCAGAAAGCAGGCATGTAAAAGCAGGCGACCCACGTAAAGGCAGCCATGCAGTCTGTTCGTGTTGTTGTTCGTGTTGTTTGTGTTGTTTCAATTCGTATTCCAGCCTGGCAGCCATACCAGTCTGGTACTGTACTGAGCGCCTTGCAGCGTCTTCTACTGCACCACTCGCCAGATTTCTGCTTCACATATGAGATATGAAGCTGAAACATAGTTCCTGTTGTCAGAAGCAGAGAACCTACTATCCCATGCGGGTCAGCGGTTTTGTAACACGTTTCTAACCTGTCATACGCACATGTGCAGCACCCCGTCTGCTGCTGCTGACATGGACGGCTGCCTGTCGGGCGACATGTACATGGATGTGACACGTGCCAGCGCACCCAGCCACCTGGGCACAAGCGGGGACATGGACCAACGCATGAGCCCGACAGGCAGTGCGGCAAATCTTGGGCAAAGGGTCAGCAGCATGGGCATGACAGGTAAGGGGCAGAAGCAGGGTGTAGAAATTGCGGCTGAGGCCAGAGCTCTGGCTCACTCTGGATGTGTCCAAGTCGCTTACCTCTGGATGTGCTCTGTTTGTATACTGTTGGAATTCGCGCGTTCACTTTCACTTGCTTGACGCAAAACAAGGAGGATGGCAGCGCCGCCACAAATTGCTCAGTTCGTCTGTCGGTTTGATCAAGAAGGTGTTGATGTTGGACCGCAACACATGCACCAGACCAGTGCTTCAAAACAGTGAGGCCAGGGTGTTAGGCTCGCGATAGTTATATTCTCACTGCTCCTCTGACCAGCACCTCAAAACCAGTGTTCTGATGCAAACGTTGTTCTGCAGGTTCAGGCGGGCTATCCCTGGGGCTTATCACCAGTGAAAAGTCCACAAGCTCCAACCTCAACCCGCAGTCCCGCACGTCCAACTCATCCACTGCGGCCGGAGGCGGCACGGGCGGCGCGAGCAGCGGGGCAGCCTCACGGGAGAACAGCCAAAGACGCATGCGGCCCCTGCCGGCGCAGGGCGAGAAGCACTCGGCAGGCGGCATGGTCGCCACTGCTGCAGCGGCTTCTGCGCTTGCGGCGGGCTATGCACCTCCGCAACCCGTGCAGTCGGTGTGTGAATCTCCATTTCAGTCCCTTCAGTTGCACCAGCATCTGTGTGGCCGCTCGTCTCCCTGTCTGAACGTCGCCCAGCTGCCTTTGTGGTATTCATTTGTTGGCAGGGGCGATAGGAGTAGGCAAGGCATGCATGATGGGACAATTCTTCAACTTGTCCCTGAGTGACCTCAACAGCAAGTTGGGTGTCCCTCTTAGATTTTGCGCTGAACGTTTGCCTGTCACCATCCGTTTTTCAGCCGTTTCCAGCCGTTTCCTGCTCCTGCAGGTCCCCCGGATGGTGGTCCCGGAGCGCGAGATGAAGCGCGCGGTGGGCACGCCCGACTACCTCGCCCCGGAGCTGCTGCTGGGCACAGGTCACGGGCCCGAGGTGGACTGGTGGGCGCTGGGAGCCATACTCTATGAATTCGTGGCAGGTGAGATGGATGACTGGTGTTGTTGGGGTGAGTTCTGTTCAGTGTAGCTGCTGTGCGGCTTGGTTGATTGGCATGTTGACCTTAGCCATCATCACTTACGGTCACGACCTGGCATGAGCATCAGCATCACGCATAAGAGGTGAGCAGCATTCTCATAGTATCGATGAGCTCTGCATTTTCTCAACAATTGTGGCCATGTACTGCATGATTCCCAATTATGGCTGCTTGGCCACTGACGCATCACTCACAGTACATGCATCACCTGGTGGTGGCTATCACAGGTATTCCTCCCTTCAATTACTGTGAGCAGGTGTGCTCTCTCACCTTGTCACCAAACCTTCGTCTGTCGCACGACTCCCTTGCGCTGCATAATGTCGCTAACGATGTATGGCTTACACGGTATATCACGGGGCTGTACACTCACCTTGGCTGCAAAGCTAATGACGCATCACTCACAGTGCATGCATCACGGCATATCACTGCTTTCCGTCACAGGCATTCCTCCCTTCAATGCGTCCACCCCCGAGGAGATCTTTGACAACATCCTCGACCGCGCCATCACGTGGCCCGAGGACGAGGAGGACATGTCCATCGAGTGCAGGGACCTCATAGACAAGCTGCTGCAGCCCAACCCACTCAAGAGACTGGGGCACAGAGGGGCAGGTGGGCAGTGATCTGGGCAAGGGTTGGATGCTCGGGCCGGGGACATGCACGTGCAGAGTTGGTCCCTTCTACCTTAGGCAGCTAAGGGGGGCGGTAGCGTGGCCAATATTACGCGTTCAAAGGCAGACAGAGGTGGATCGATTGAGCTGGCTAGAGTTGTGCCTGCAGGCAAAGCGATTTCTCATTGTTATTTTTTTTGCTTATGCTTTGCCGCATCATCCTGATTGGCCAGTCACCGCTTCCTCGTTTCAACAGTGTTGTCCTGCCTACTTGATGTAACCCTGCCCATCCGAGCGGCTTACCAATGCTCTGCTCTCCCTTGCCTTGTCAGGTGAGATCAAGCTTCACCCGTGGTTTGACGGCGTCGATTGGACGGACCTCGCGCGCACCAAGGCGGCCTTTGTGCCCATGCTGGACGATGACGAGGACACAAGCTACTTTGAGAAGAAACATGTGTCGGCAAAGGTATGAGAGGCGCTGTATTACGCGGCAATAACCTGTAAGGATAATCTGGTAAGTGCTCGATACGCTGTGGCTTGTTACAGAGCTTGTGGCTACATGCGTAAACGACCTGAGCCATGGGTTTCAGAGCAAGGAGATTAACTCAGTATGTGTACTTTGGGTTTTCATTCATGATATCTCGAAATTCGGTCAAGTTTTCCTGCTGTGCCAGAGTTGTGTGGCACGTCCCTCGCGTGCATTGTACACATGTACAATGATGATCACATGACTGCACTTGTGTGTTGTGCTGCACAGTCCATGGCAGAAGACCTTGCTTCCTTCAAGCGCATGCCTCGGCCATCGGACAGCAGCAACCTGGGCAACTCCACCCCGCTGGCCCCGTCCCTGGACGGCACACCCACCCAGCATCAGCAGCCCACTGTCGCCACCATGAATGCAGCGGGGCGCACATCCATTGACCCATTCATAAGGGACAGGCTGCAGCAGGCGGAGGCCGGGCCCGGTTCAGGCAGAACGTCATCTACAGGAAGCAGGTGGGCAATGCTGTGAATGCGGGAGTGCAACTCAACCATTGTGGATCGGCTTATGTAGGCTTACAATGCTGGGTCAACGGAGGGGTGAGGAAGGACAGACCAGCCCTGGGTTGGACGCATCACATGTGCTGTGCATGTTGGTGACTTTCAAGGACGTGGATGTTGGTGACTTTCAAGGACGTGGATGTTGGTGACTTTCAAGGACGTGGGACAGCTTGCGTGACCATGTGCATGTGTGGCAAGCCCCTGCTGGCAAGCATCAGATGCAGAGTGGATAACCAATGAACGTGCTGTTCTGCAGGAGGGGTTTACCTGTGCGTGGGACCAGCTTTCGGAGCAACCACAGCCACGAGTCCATGGCCAGCCCAGAGCCCTCCTCGGGCCAGCACCCAGCCACTGCTGACGTGGCAATGGCCATGGGCTGTGGAGAGGAGCCACACCTGGTAAGCGCGTCAAACAGATCAGCGGTGCATGGGAGGCTGTGCACTCCAATCGGGTTGTGCAATGGACTATGGCTTGTTCAAAGCGAACGCATGGACTGTGGCTTGTTCAAAGCGAACGCATGGACTGTGGCTTGTTCACAGCGAACGCATGGACTGTGGCTTGTTCAAAGCGAACGCATGGACTGTGGCTTGTGCAATTCACAAATGCATTAAGCGATTCAAGTAAGCGGTTATGTGCCACATCGGGTGGCTTGACCAGATGGATGGGTTTCCCTGCTCTTCCGTACTGCTTGTAGCTCTGCATGTGATCCCGAACGACAGTTAGCATGTTGTTGATGTTCACATGTCTTTCAGTCCAATGGGAACTGCTAGTGGGTCACGTTGGCATGGCATGACTTTGCACCTGTGTGCCTGTGTGCAGCCGCATGACTTCTATTCCCGCATCCCAAGCGCAGCCCATCACATGCAGTTCGTTGACGGTTACCACAGCAGCCCTGCCTCATCGTGTGGCCATCCCTCTCGACCCACATCGAGTAGTGGGGCAGCACCAGGACCCTTAGCAGGCACCGGTAGTGGTAGTGGTGGCGTTGGCAGTGGTGGGCACCAACCTCCTCAATCAGTAACACGGCTGCCCAACGGCGCCGTCTTGCATGCGGGTTTGGTTGGCATGGACGTGCAACGTACCAGTAGCGGCGGGATCAAGAGTAGGCTGATGGAGGTGTCTCACTTCGCCTCGCCCGTCCCGGGATTGCGATGTGAGCAAGGCGGGACGGCTTCCAGCCCGCCGTCTGGTGGTGCCAAGGGACCAGGGTCAAACAGCGGTGCGAACCCCAGCACAAGCAGTGCTGCGGCTAGTGGTAACGTTGTGTACGGCCGTGGGCCGACATCTGGCAGCGGCCGGATGAGCGAGGGCCTTCTTAATCACAACACCAGTGTCTCGGAGAGATTGATAGGCAGCGCGACAATCGGGGCGGAACCTACGTCGGGAGAGAAGGTGCTCGTGACGGCTGCAGGCGGGCCGCTGCCAAACGTGTGTGTGAACGCAGGCGGGGCGGGCGGGGCTACGATCTCCCGCTGCCTCCCCATGGGGGAGCTCAGGGAGCTGAGCGGGAATGGTGGATCCTCAACTTCCACCTCGGCAGGTGGCAGTGTGGCTGGGCGGAGCGACTCACCAAGGCGGTTCAGCATGATGGCGGCCGGCTCCACGGATCTCCCGCGCTCGCCCCTGGCGTCCCGGGCGCGGCGCGGCAGCACCAGGGCGCTCCTCAGCCACAACAGCACTCCGACCAGTGGTGGCAGCGGCCACAATTCCTTCACCTCACGCCATTCGGTGGAGCAGCCGGGCGGACTGGCTGTGCGGGAGATGTCAAGGATTTCCAAGCTGTCGGAGACGGGGTCGGCGGGGCCTGTAGGGGCGTCTGGTCCGGGCAGTGCTGTTGGAGCCCAACAGGTGGGTTGCGCCTGAACCTGCGCCCATGTAGACACAGCTAGAACACCCAATGACTGCACTGTATAGTGTGTGCGACAAGTGCAGTCATAAGCGAATCTCCTGCGACTGCACCCTTCATCGAACCGGCGCCAGCTTTGAACGCAGGGCTTTGCACTACTGTGGCTGACACGCATTACAGTACTTGTTTGCCTGCTTCTGCACGGTCGGGCCTGTCTGTTGCACGGTCGATGATAGCTGGAACGCACATGTTCACAGGACACTAAAATGCACTGCGACGACAGCTCGAGTCAGAGCCACACCAGCAGCAACGCCAGCGGGGACGGGCTAGAGGACCTAGGCCTGCCTCCCGGGGCAGATCCCTTTGGCAACTTCTCGTTCACCAACTACACAACGCTGTCTCAGGTACGTTTTGAAGGGTCACGTGGGCGTGTTGTCTATATTTTTGAAGCTCCTCAACATCTGGTCCAACTTGCACAGGTTTTTTGGTTTTTTTTGATCACAATGAAGCACGGACACATTGACCAGGGGCTTCTGTAAGCTTCTTCCCAAGATTTTCAGCGGCTCAATAGGCAAAAGAAGCCGTTGAATAACTCAACATGACAACCTCTCTTTGTGGGAAGAGCCCCCATGGTAGCAGCGTGTTGCCGAGCCATATGCGCCTGATCTGTGTGTGCAGGCAAACGTGGAGAAGCTCATGCGATTGCGGGAAATGTACGGAGGCAGTCTCGGTGCGAGCCATGGCCCTGGCTCTCCCGCTCTCTCCACGTCGACAGCCAACACAAACTTAGGCGGTGCTGCGGTTGTGGCTAACCCACCAGCCTCAGTAGGACAGCTGAAGCGTGTCTCCAACTCTGGTTGCTGCCTTGTGAACCATCCTTCGGCGGAATTGACTTCCAACCCAAACGTATCCACCATGCACTCAGGGGGGTTTGCGAGAGAAGCGCTCAATCCTTACCTCGGCTTACCTCGGCTTGCTAGCAACCCTGGCATTGGGGAAGGGCTCGTTGGTATGGGTGTGGCTAGCAGAGCACTGTCGCGGAATAGCAGCTCACTGCACCGATCACGTCCCAATTCCCCTGCCATGGATGCTGATATGGTCAGTGCGTTGCCGCAGTACTTGGGCTCTGAGCACCGTCGCATTGCTAGTGGGCCACAGGTGCTTTATTCAGCCGTCGGCAGCGGCTTGGGTGGTGTGAGCGGTGGCAGTCAGGGCAACCTTAGTAATGGCCTGCCTTCACCAAGCGGCGACGGGACAGGCTCGGGGGGCAGTTTTGCCTTGCGGCCGCAGCTGTCCCAGCAAACCGACGGATTCATTCCATGGAACAACACCGCAGCGCCCACACCGGTCAGCATGCCTGGGCTTCCGGCCAACCACCAGTCAGCCTCCAGCACCTTCCGGACTAGCAATTCAGGAATGCTGGGCGGTAGCAGCACCTCTGCTATTCTGTATGGTAGTGGATCAGGCCCGTCCATGGAAAGGCAATTTACACGTGGTTCGCTGTCTGTCCTCACAGCGAACCTATTGCAGCAGCAAGTGACCATACAGCAGCAGGTCAGTAGCTTGTTGCGCCAGCAATCCACGCTATCTAGTGTGCCTACTGCAAGTGGCAGCGCACCCGCAACTGGAGGTGGGATTGCCGGTGGAGTTCCGCTTCAATCTCAGAGCTCCCTGCGTATGCGGCTGGCTTCCGGCACTGACGGGGCTGGCGGCCTTCCAACCCCGCTGCAGCTTCCACCCAACTTGCAGAGCACGAGCAATGCCTGCAGCACCCCTGACAGCGACGGGCTCTCAGCTTTCCAGCTAGGCTCTCCATCCCCCAACGATTCACACAACAGCTACTGCAGCGCGCCCCTGCCAGTGAATCAGTACGTATCTGGCCTGACAGCCTCGCATCCACACCTTTACCAGCCCTCCCCGCTTCAGGCCAGCAGCACTGCAAGTCAAACAGGCACTGCAGCTGCACTACGTCCTAACAGCCCTGGGCTATCCACGCTTGGGAAACGGACGTCCGGTTCTGCTATGGGGTCGCATTTAAGTGGGCAGTTGACTGGGCTAGGCCACCACCATGTGCCACGGAGGAGTAGCCAACAGCACTTGGGCTTTGGCGTGGCCTTGCCTGCATTGCGGGTGGCAGGCGGCAGTTCAATACACGAAACGACAGAAGAGGGCTCTGCATCACCACACACCACGCCTGTCCCACCCTTGGACAATGGTATTGCTGGGCTGGGTGTAACAACCCGGACCTTGGACAGTGATGGAAAGGCGGCTTGAACATTGGACGGCATGGCAGGTGGCCAATGTTGTTGCCTGCCTCCACATGAATTGTTTAGGCGTTGCCCGTCTGGGCTATGCAAGAATGGCATTGGCATCGGAATCTCGCTTCGTCAAACATGCACTCTCTTTCAAACAGTATTCATTGAAGGCCTCTGGGGGGCGCATAAGGTTTGCAACAGGTGCCCTCTTGTCGTATGAACATGGGCCAAGGCCTGCACGCACGCTCAGCCCGTTTTGTTCGATGAACCCGCAGACGTTAAGCAAGAACAGTAAACACCCCGAACCTCTTAGTCTGAGGTTTATTGTAGGACAAGTAGCATCACAGCAACGGCTGCAGCAGCCCACACGTTTCTTTATTCAGGCAGCGGCTTCAAGCTGGCCCTGCTACCCTGTGCTGCTCCTCACAGTAGGTATCAGCAAGCAAGCAGCTGGTGTTCATGCAGTCCCCAACTGTGCAGTCCTCTTTGGACTGGTGGGTTAAACACTTGAATGTTCTGAGAGGACTTCCTGCTCTCTGCATGTGTGTTCTTTGGACCTTGACAAGCTGGAACCGCTTCTGTAGCCGTTTTCATATGCTGTGTATGAAATTTGCCATTTTGGTTCCATTCGTTCGTAATGCACCAATGATGATGCATACAACGGTGACCTTGGCTGTCCAGCCTCCAGTGACCAGTCTCATACCCGAGGTGCAGCTCTGCACCTTCACGCCCCCTTTTCTCACACGGAATGGTCTGCTCACCCTTCATTCAAGAACGAATGATCACGATGGGGTCATGCTAGCCAGGCTCGATCATTGCATACACTTGTGCATGGAACAGAACATGAATGTTTATCAAGGATTTCTTTGTCACACGTCTTCTTCCACCTGCACTGGTGCACGGATTCACGGACCATCCTTTTCATCCGGCACGCGAGGTCCAGGTTTGAATTGCACAATGTGCGTGTGCATGGTCATGTGTCACATCGGAAAGTGCGTTGCTGCAGCGTGTTATTGACAGGCATGCAAGCATGTACGTTGTTTACACGCATGTGAGCTTGCTTGTTGGGCAATGCATGTGGGGTCATTTGGTTGTTAAAGGTTACAGCAAGGCCTATGCGCCCTTGCAGTAAATTCGTTACCCATGTTTTCTTGCAATGCAGCCTGCTGACCGTTTAAATATGACTGGTTCTCTTAGCTGTTCTAAGGTATAGGTTGTAGTGCCATCAGTAGTCAGGCTGCGGAATCCTTAATCGAGGCGCAGCCCCTCTCCTTGTTAAACAAGCTTTCATCGCAGTCGTCCGGTACTGTTTGTGCTTGCAGAATTTGTGTGGGAGAGGCCACCTTGCCTCTGTGTTTGCTATTTGTGGGTTTTTGGTAGGAGAGATGGCGATGATGTTGTGTATGGTATGTGAGTTTGCCTGGCCAGGAGTACCGTATGGTGCATCTCAGTGGTGGTGTCCAGAAGTGATGTCAAGACGAGCGAGATGTAACATGAGGCCGGCAGAGTAGTAAGAAGAAAATCTATCTTAGTAGCATACAGTGACAGGCCACAGTCCTGACACGGGTCACTTTTTCCTGTGTAACCTGGGGGTGTGCCATTCGCGCCGATCGTGTAAGGCACCACTTCTGGACTTCTCAGGTGCGTTGGAAAGCTGAGAACATTGCGCATCTGTCTGGCTAAGGTTCGCGCGCAGCTTCGCACTATTCGAGCCAATAGACGCCGGTTTCTGTCGGAGGGGCCTGCCAAGGGATTCATGTCTCCTCTGCAGCCCACAGACCAGTCTCCGAAACTTTCCAAGCTTTGGCAAACCTCTAAGCACTATTCTGAGCGAGTTGAACTATGATACCAGCACCCTCAAGTTTGATAAGGAGCTTGAGCGCATGGAGGAGGAGGGCTGTGGCCGCATCAAGTCGTGCCCAAACGACAGAGTCACACGTGGCTGCCAGGCGCTGTATGGGCCTGCCACACCTGAGTCCAAGCGCCACCGCCAGGCTGCACCACAAGCCAGGCAGATGCCCCCTGGGCCATAGATCAACTCACGCACACCTTCTCAGCTAACCAGCACAAACGCCTGCTGCCCCAGCACCACCACACACCTGAATACCGATCCTTGGCAAGCCCAGTCAACTGTGCACCAGGTCTCTGGCAACCAATCTGTGCGAGACAGTGTTCGGTCGCCTATTTTGTCAAATTGCTGCTCATCATTACATGGCTTTTCACGAGCTGCTGAAGGCGCACAAAACCGCTGACTAGCGACTTTTCTTTTTGCAGCTCCAGCAATACTACCATCCCATGAGCAACGTACCGCAGCTGATTAAGAAGGCAGGGGTGCTGGCTGGGTGATGGCCCACACACCCTCTGAGCAGCTAGGATTCTCGCTGCACAACCCATCGGCCCACAAGCAGCACTACCAGCCCTGCCAGGCTGATGACACTGCTGCTCTCAACGGCTACCACTCACAGCAAGTAGAGAGGGCATGCAGATCAGTCAAGGCAGGAGAGCACCGGCGTGAAACAGACCACCACCGGACCTAGGTGGGTAAGAGGTGGCACGGTCAAGTCTGAGCTTAAAACGCAAGCATGAGTGCAAGCATGAGCACAGGCATGAGCATAGACATGAGCATGCATGGGCCAGCAGCAGTAGACAGCAGCAGCAGCAGAGACAGCAGCAACAGTGTGTGAATGTGTGCGTTCGCAGGTCAGGCTGAGCATGATGGGTGCACAAAGGCAAGGCGTGAGTGCATGCATGGAGTCCTCAGGCAACACAACAGCGATTGCCCTGCTCCCAAGACGCGATGCATGTCAACCATTCGTAATGCGCGTCGCATCGGTTGGGAAACAGCGCAGTTCAACTTGTTTCCATGAGGTTCGGGAGACCGTTTTGTTCAAAGCCCGACCAGAATGAAACCACCAGCCAGACACGTACCTATAGATCATATCTACCAGCGTCCTTGCCAAAGCGCGTCCTTGAACAACGTTTAGCCGGGGCTGTGAAACATCGCGAACCAGGGGGGTCACTTTTGGGTGACCGTGTCAGGACTGTGGTGACAGGCTCTGCATTAGCCGTGCATTAGAAAGTATACTCAAAGCTGGGTGGATTGAATGCAGGCCCACTTATCAAGGACGTGAGTACGAGTGGTGTTTGTCTTCTTGTCACGGCCGTTTGTCCGATTTAGACAACAGATGTAGCTGTGATCTGGTTGCTGATGCGTTGTGTAATAGAACAAATGCACTTCTGCTCAATTCACTTCAACTTGCAGCCATGCACATGCCCATGCAGCCAAGCAGGCAGACTTCAACACTTCAACAAATGAAGGGGGGCTGAGTACATAAGCATAATAGTCTGGATTATACCATCTCCCTGGGTAACACGGTACCAGCGGCTATTTGATTTTGGCGCATCTACATTCGGCAAATTGTCCCTGGTCGAGGGATAAAGGCCAGGAGTCTTCCTGATCCATTCCCGTACATGGACGGGCACAATCGCCGCGTGGTTTCTGTAGATGCGTGATGTCTGATCCAGAATGCAGCGCTAACACGTAGGGACCGTGTAAACTGGTCCCGGAAAAACCGCCACCGAGAAGCGGGTAAGATGCGCATTGTAGTTAGAATTACTAGAGTCCTGCCAACCAAGTCCTACTCAGGGCGAGCAGAAACCTGCAGAGTTGCATTTCAGAAGCAGAGACCTTGTCATCCGCAAGACCTTGTCTCGTGAGAAGTACCTGTCTTTGCTTTAAAAGCAAGTTAGCGTGTGCCAGAGACGAGCGTTTTCCGGCGCAGAAGACAGCGCCGGAGTGCGTCGGGGCGTTGTTCTGAAGTTTGTCTGACGGACCCACGATGGCTGCCGAGCCGAGCAGGGCCGTAGATGAGCAGGCGGAAGAGCAGGTGAGCTGAGCTGGACGTCGTCAATGCACTGCTGCATGCGTTCCAGGCAATCACCGATGAGGAAAACCCCAGTGTGCCAGCAACAGCCTTGGTTTGCTGTCATCAGGAGAAGACTGCGGAACAGATCATGAAGGAGCAGGAAGCCATCATGCTGGCCAAGTATGGCGGTATGAAGCCGAAGAAGAAGGGTCTCATGCAGGCCAAGGTGCGTGGGCGCGACAACGAGGGTTGCTGCGATGACTGCATCCGTATGATCATTTACAGTAATGACTTTGCACTATCCGTCGCAGGAGCAAAAATTCTTCGATTCTGCTGATTGGGCTTTGAACAAAGAGGCCGCAGCTAAACAGCCAGGACAAGCAGCACCGCCAGCGCCCGATGTGGAGAAGCTCAGGCCCAAGCTAGAGCCTACTCCTGTGCCGGCCCGGCGTGTGAGCCACTTGGACCCAATGGACAAGTGACACCTGACCTACACCCCACCGGCATGCAGCCCATCCCATGCCACACATCACATCCTTTGCGTGGGTGGACATCAGCTCTGCAGACGAGTCAATGAGCAGGCTGGAATGCAGGCAGGAATGCAAGCTTGCGCATGGCAGCAAACGTAGGCACTGATGTGGTCAGGCGCATATTGATGAAAGATGCAACAGAACTTGTGCGATGCCTTGTGCATTTGCCTGCACTTGGCGGTGCACGACACCGACTGCTTACAGCTATGTATGCAAGCTCGTGTAGAACAATGTGTTCTTTTGTCAAGCCTTTGGGAATTTGTTTGAAGAGGAGATTCAGCCGTACATTTTCTGATGTGATCCCTCTGATTTTGCGACCCCTGTGCGTCTGTGTAACCTAGCAACCTGTAGTGAAAATAAATAAGGCGAGATCAGTATGGCATGCCACATGTGCAAGCAAGGCGAGACGAGACGCATCTCTTGTGTAGCTGCATCAGGCTGGCAGATGCGTGTAGCTTCTGTGTCAAGTGGCCCTCAGCTCTCTGCTTTTGAAGCACCACTCCCTTGATCTTTCCAGTGTCGGGTGTCAGGGGAGGCTCTGGTGACTGCCTTTGATAGTACTTGGCTCCACGCTTCCAGTTCCTTCATTGGCTTTTTGGAATTCTAGCGCCCTGGTGGTCCATACTGCGTTCTACAATTTTACACAGCATTTCGTCTGGGAAAAGGGTTTCACGGCTGTTAACACATCAAACCAAAACAGGAAGCTCAGTCGGCTGAGACAGACGCGCAGAGCGGCATCACTTCACATTTGCACAGGGTTTTGTGCATCGTGATATTTGGTGTTTGGAACGGCCGAGCTGCTGTGACTTGGTCAACTACAGCAGTACTGCCGCATTCAAGCTAGCTCCCTGGCATTGCATTGACGACTGCACCTGGTATACTAAAGAACTGTAAGAGAAGTTGCTTTCTTGCATACGAAATGGACGAACGCCCACCACCCACACCCCCCATGCGGTCACGAGTTCGAACCCGTTAGCTGCGCGATGTCAGAACGTGGTCTGTTTCAAGATCGTTTGATATGAAACCTTGATTTCCGAAAGCGCTTGAATCGCCCTTTCTAACGCACCTGTCAGAAGTTTGAAGATCGAGCCCGGTGGCTTGCCACGCCGGTTTTGGCGAAGGTGGTCAAAAATCGTAAAATACACGATTTCTTGCTCGTTTGGTGGCCGAATGCGCTCAATCAAGTTGCTATAGCATGCTGCTATGTGCGCGGCAGGCAAAAGAGAAAAACCCTGCTCATCTTGCCTCTTCTGACATGGTCCAAAGTCGACGGTCAAAAACGGCCGTTTCACGCGACGGCGGTCATCTCCTCATCTTTCAAACTGAATCTGGAATTTGAAAGGACAAGCAGCATCTACTCAGTGAGACACGTACGAATATGCAAAAACACTTTTCTGGAAATCGACGTCGATGGGGTGCAAAAACCGAAAGGCGTTTCTAGGCATGCTCATGGCCTGCAGATGCGTCTTGCAACTGCATAATGGGCAGTCATGGTCTTGCGCAGTATCATGAATGCACAGTGGCAGCTGCGCTCGCTGGTGGGCTACTCAGTCTTAAAGTGGGCCCGCACCGCCTTGTATGCGTGGGTGTTGCGGGCGGCTGCCTTGTCCATGGTGGCCCTGAACTGGGTCTGCACCTATGACAGCGGGCTGTCTGCCTGCCCACTGGAGAAGGGCTCCATTGGATTAGGGCTGTAGTGGCGCCACCTGGCTGCGGCTGGCGGGTAGGCAAAAGGCCGCAGGCCTGGAGGCAGCAGCCTGATGTGTGTAAGGTACTCCACCGCAACACTGCACTGGCAAAGGGTTTAAAGTGCAGGTGTTGGGCAATGGTGCCGAAGAGTGCTGGCTATGTGATACACTGACAACTGGCTTGCCAAGCGCACTTGCTGAAGTAATCCGTTTCCAAGTTGCTGCAGAGACGTGAGAAAGCTGGGTGTGCGGCAAGTCTGAGCACTTCACCAGCACCTGCTTGGTGGCAGTGTCATACACTCCGGTTGGTTGCTGTTGCTGCTACAACTGTGACGCATGTAACCTCACATGCAGGACCCTGAATCCGAGCCTCCTTGTGCAGGTGGTCTGGCGGTGAGGTGAAGGTTGCATGCGCTTCACTTGGCGGGTGGCTGGGGCTGGCATGGAGGTACAGCAGCCGGTTGAGGGTGTGCTGGCACATGCTTGCGGACCACTGTGTAGCAAGAATGGCACACCATGATGCCTTGGCGCCTGCTGAGCATGCTTGGAGGCGCCCATGCAGCTCCTCATCCTCAGGCCAGTGGACGTGGGCAAAACTGAGAAAATCGTTGATTTGCTGCGGCACTGGCCGGAGCAAGGCTAGTGGAACCCTGTCCTTGCATTTGATGTAGGCCGAAGAGACCGGCATCGCAGGGGAGGCCCGCAAGGTTGCGAGAACAAAAAAAGAAGTTTGCCAGTTCTGGGACAATTCGTGTGAGGCAGACAGTGACGTGGTGCAGGT
>QAXH01002125.1:0-17839 GCA_004335635.1 Chloromonas sp. AAM2 | reverse complement strand
CTTGTGCTTTCTGACAGGTATCAGGACACCATCATAGTAGGCACACATCTTGCATTTGTAACCACTACTGCTTGATCCAGCAGTAGGTGTGGCAGCTGCAGAGGGGCCAGCTGGGGCCGGGGCTGTAGGTGGGGCTGTAGGTGGGGCTGTAGGTGGGGCTGGGGCTGTAGGTTGCTTCACCAGGTACTGTGTCAACTGGGTTCGGCTCTGCACAGCACCAGGACCAGCAGCTTGTTGCAATGCCATGTTATGGTGTTGTGCTGCTCTAACCCTGGCTGCTTTATCCAGGCTGAGGTGGAATTGCTTGAGCATGGCAGCGTTTTTGCTGTGGATGGCCTCATGAGGGGTAGTAGGGGTGGTGAAGACAAAACTTGCTCTGAGATTGCATTATTCCAAGCTAGAGCCATCCTTGCAAAGTTAACCTTGCCACCCTTGGTGTACGTGTGCCTCAACTTGAAGAAAAGATGCACCTCTGCTTGGGTAGTGATGGGTATGTGCGTGTTTGGCAGCCACCTGGGCACTGCGCCAATCTGCCATCTAGCAAACCTCTTGCCCTGCCTGCTGGTGCCCACCTTCTTGAGAACACCAGTCAGCACTGCAGAGCCTGCTGGCCTGGTCACTGCCATTGGTGTGGCAGCAGGGGCCCTTTGCCTGCTGGGGCTCATGGGACCTGCCGTAGCTGTGCCAGCCACAAGTGCCAGAGATGGTGTTGCAGGTGATGCTGCACCCCTGGCTCGCTTGGCAGCAGGCACAACTGGGCTGGCCACAGCAGGCACAGTTGGGCTGGCAGCAGCATGCCCACCTGGGCTGGCTTTTGATCGCTTTGGGCGGCTTGGGGTTGTCTGCGAGGTAGTTGTGTGCTGGCCTATCACTGGTAGTAGTGGTGGTGTTGTTGTTGCTGCTGGTGCTGCTGGTGCTGCTGCTGCTGCTGCTGCTGGTGCTGCCGGTGGTGCTGCCTGCTGATGGCGGTGCACCAAGGCCTTAGCAGCCTGGGCGTCAGCATCAGAGTTACACACACACACACACACACACACACACACACACACACACACACATGCATGACCAAAACAGTTTCTTGCCAGATTAGATCTTTGTTTCCTGTTTTTTCGAGTTGGGCACACTGTCTGTGTAAGTGTACGTCTTGCTCATCACCTAATCATGGACGCCTAACTTGCTCTGCGTGCCCGACTTGGCATCCGCCTGACCTTGTCTTCATTGGCTGTGCTGCTTGCTTGTTTCAACCGCGCATCGTATCATAACATAAAAACGCGCTTGCCTAAACAAGCCTCTTGTCCTTGTTGCCTGTCCAGGACGTGTTCACCGCCGCTGACAAGCTAGTGGTGCTGGTGCCCACCGCGGACGTGGTGCTGAAAGAAACGTGGGAAAAAGTGCTCAAGAAGGACGGGTATTACAAGGGTGAGCAAGAGTTCCTTGGGCAGTCGGGGAATTGCAGCCAATCAAGCAATCGAACTGCAGTACCGTGGGTTGAACCATGAAAAGCCATGTAATGATGATGATGATACTGATGCTGCTGTTCCGCTGCATGGACCACCTTTCATGTCATTGTTCTGCAAAGACACGGAAAGACACGCTTGCAGAACAGCAACATGCTTGTAAATGTGTAGATTTCTGACCAGCTCTTGCACATTTTGTATTTCGTTGGTTTCTCACGTTACAGGCCAACGGATACGAGACAAGGATGTGATTGAGCTCAAGACAGGAGGCACTGGATTTGCGGGGCGAGATGGAGACAAGGTGGTGGCGGAAAAGTGAGTGTGACACATCATGGTATAGAGTGAGAGTGACTAGGGAAAAGTGAGGGTGTGTGAGGGAAGAGTGAGAGTTGTCAGCGGTAGAGTGAGAGTGAGATCAACCACTGGGACTTCAAGAATTCGCAGGGGATTTGCTGTTATCAGAGTGAGATTGGAACGACTAGGAATGTTGGAATGGGGGCAACAACTACCGGTGGCTGATTGCAAGGGAACGTCATTTCATCCTTGTCTAGTCTCCTGTATATCTGCCAAGGCACTCGTTGCCACTGCACAGTTCCGTCCTGTTACTAAGCATGAAGATGTTCACTTGCGATGTGACCCCCAATGCCCAGTTGTGTGACGGTGTGTGACCATGCGTCAGACCAGCCGTTTCTTCTTGCTGCACGTGCAGGCGGTTTCTGTTGGGCCCGGGCAGCGGGCGGCAGGACCTGCGAGGCCAGCACTCGAGCGCCAGATCCCTGGGAGGACTGGTGTTCAACAACTAGGGTTTTTCCCAGGACATTGTAACCTGCTTACACCATGTGCTGTATGTTGATATTGAGAGTTTGAGAGTATGTTTTTGTTTACATGAGGTAGCCAAAGACGAGTTATGAGTAAGTACCTGAAGTAAGGCTATTTCTGTTGAAGTGTGGCGCGAAGGAATGCGTGTGGAAATTACTATTGACGTACACGCTTGACGTTTTGCCCTCTAATAATTCATTGGGCCTCTTGTTGCTTTGATTACAGCTAGCCGAACCAAAAAAAGATGTTTGCCAGTTCTGGGACAATTTACAGCAACGCCACTGGAACCAGTGTGTCTAACCACCAACGGCCTCCGTATCGTGTTCTGTTGATTTTTGAACATGCACACCTGGTTGCGAACGGTAGGCATCTCAACTTGCAGGGCGGGCATGAACCGTGGCATGGCCCATGGTACCGCGTGAGCATGAGCTCTAGACCTGGCAAGAGCTGACTTTTCAATATTAGCAAGACACGAGAGACTAAGTACGCCTACCAACTCCAGCATCAGCAACACATCCCAGTGACAGATGACACTGACCCAACACCACACTAAGTACACTTTCACCAACATGAGAACTTAGTATGGACACACTCCTGAAAATACTAGTCCCACAGACAACTGACAGCCTCATCACGGTGTCAGTCCCAAAACTGTCCCAGAACTGGCAAACAACTTTTTTCTCACTCCCTGTGAAGTGCTGTAAGATCTGCTGTTTCAGAGTGGCCCAGACATGTGGTACCAGACATGGCAGGTCGACACCAGAGTCACTATGCTGACACCTGCAGGACCAACTTAACCACTTGCGGTATGCATTTTGCGTATTAAAGACTGCGTTGGGCCTGTTGACTGACGGATAATGTCGCAATCTGGGCCTTACTTCATATTACCAGGCACTAGTGCCTCGTTCTTTGTATTTACATACCATTTCCCCATTAAACCAGCCTCTCCCATTAAACCAGCCTCTCCCATTAAACCAGCCTCTCTTGCGCAAGGGTATCCCCTTTATTCTCAGATCTAAACAGAATTATCAATGGGAAAATGGTATGTAAATACAAAGAACCAGGACTCTCGCCATTTGGGTGCCCAGTCTGCTGCGTGTGTGCAGGGCAGCCTCAAATGACTGAGATGCTGCTGATATTGACAAGCCTGTGGTGATCTAGGAGTGAGGAACATGGACACCTCTCCATGTCAACATATTTGAAAATACTTTTTTTTTTATATTTTGGCAGGGATGAGGCAACAATATCCTGTTCCTTGATCGCGTAAATTGCGCTCATACGCAACATAGAAACCAGTCAACACGTCGTGGTGCACGGACGCGGACAGTCAGACAGCAGGGGTAGAAAACAGCTGTCACATGTCCAGGCCGTTGCAAGTTTAGATTACGTCTTCAGCCCCGACCCGCGGCATGCCCTGTGTTCAGGGCTCTTGCTTGGCACGAGGCCCAAGCCATGTCGCAGCGATCACAGGATCGGCTGTGGAGCTCACATGAAGACCCTGGCATTGGGCTACCGCTAGTTCAGAGAACACAGTTTTCTTTACAAGACGACCCTTCTGCTCCAGGGGCAGAGTACTACCTGCCATCAAATCTGTCTTATGACTCTAGCCAACCAGCTGCTCAGCAAAGGCGCGCGAACGATGCGCTAGCACAGTTGCAAGCTGCTCAGTTTTATCACAGTACCGCTAGTACCTCTGGTGGAACGGGGGCCTTGGCTCGGACTGCTGACACTCTGCAGCTGACGAACCAGGATGCCCCTTACGTGCGCCATGGCGACACTATCTACATGGAGCTGCCCGTTGTGCAGCAGCAGCAACAGCAGCAGCAGCAAGGCTACGAGGTGAAAGCCAGCTCACCAGGCGAGAAAGGGAGACCGTTGCCTGTCTCAGAGTCAACTCGTAAACTTTTGCTCCGTCGTCGCAGGTACACCATCAAACGAACGCAGCAGACTACAACTTGATCGGGAGGATACAAGCCGCAGCTGGCCAGCAGGTGCGCAGGTGACCATGCAATCCTCAGATGGCACGCGATTTGGCGGCGCCAAAGCACTAGTGACGCCGAAGACTGACATGCTCGACCTTGGCTTCTTGCAGGCTGACTCAAATCAACTTGTACGAGACACATTGTACCTCACAGCCAGCCCTGAGGGCAGCAATCATGCCACCCAAGTTTCTCAGTTTGCTGATATGGATGCATGGGGCTTGCCAGGCTGGCATTCCGCTCCTGGTGTTCTAGTGCACCCATCAGACAGCCCACTCACCCAAGGTTTCCAGAACGCAGGACCGCAGCCTGGAGACTTGCTTCTTTTGCAGCACCTGGAGCAGCAGCAACAGCCAGCCGCAGTGCAGCAGCAGCAGGTGGAACAACTGCAGGCACAGCTGCATCAACTGCAGGCGCAGTTACAAGCGCAGCAACTTCAGTCACGCAATGAATTGGCTGGTGTACAGCAGCTGCAACGGAGCAATGACCACACTGTGTTGCAGCAACCCCAGTCAACCCAACAGCGCACCTTTCATCATAAAGCACCCCAAATCTTGCAGCAGCAACAGCTGCAGCAGCTCCAACAACAACAGCAACTCCAACAACTCCAACAGCAACAACTGCAGCAGCAGCAACTGCAACAGCAGCAACTGCAACAGCTGCAGCAGCAGCAGCAGCAGCAGCAGAACCAACAGCAGCAGCTGCTGCTGGAGGTACGGAATGTGCCACCTGGTTCAGGACTGCAAGCCCACCAGCTGTGGCTGTCAGCTTCGAACCAGCTTCTCTCAGCTTCCATTCCCGGTAACAGTGGCAGTGCAGGCACACCTACAGCTACACACTGGGAGCAACCAAGCAGCAATGCACAAGTGCAACGCTTGCTCAACACCATCCACCAAAACGCAGAGGCACAGCAGCAGAAACAGCAACTGCACCTTCAGAACCGGCTGCAAAAAGAACGCCTCTCCCACCAACAACCAACCGTGCCCGCGCCACACAACCTTACCTCCCCCCTCAACCCTGTGACATCACACACCCCCGTTTCATCACACAATCAGATCCTGACATCTGTGGCCCCATCCACCCTCTTATCCTCTTCTGGGCCTTTGTCCTCACAGAGCCCTCAAGTATCACTAGCTACTAGTGGGCTGGTTGGGGCTGGCAGGGCAAATGAGGCTAGTGGCGGGCGTGGAAGTGGCGGCTCAGCCGGTGCCTCAGGAGTACCGCTTGGTGCTAGCCTCACACCACACCTGTCACATGGCCAGCAAGGAAACGTGCTGATCAGCCAGGTAATCGCTTTTCCAGGTTGTCCAATGCTAGTGATGCATGCAGTGGGTGTGCGTGCGCATGTGAGGGCGCAGTACGCAAGGGGCGAATGTGCTCGTTCGTATTCATGTGATGCATGTATGCATGTGCTGTGTCAAAATTGCGAGCATGCTTTGTGTGTAGATGGCACATGCATCAACCGTGCTGGTTGCATGCATGCACGCCAATTCATGGCGCGAGTCTGGCTGCATGCTCATCATGGGGGCAGCTTGCGTGTTCAATGCCCACGCCCTTGCACAACCTGTCTGCAAGGAAGTGCTGCAGCTGCACCGCTGCTGTTGTCTTCTTAGAAACGATGCTTGGCAGGTCAACGAGGCAACTTGCACGTGCATATTGAACATTCCTGCACACTCTTTCTGTATTCGTTATTCTGCTCCACATGTTATTGGCAACGCGAGGGGCCTGCTGCCTTGTACACAAACTGACCTTGACCTTTGTATTTGCTAAGGATAGCCTTCAGTCTTTCTTGTTTCTGCTCGATTTTGTTCCAGATTGCTTGTTCTGACGTGATTGTTCAAGTCACTGTTGGATTTGGTGCTGCAACTCATTCTGATCTACCGCCGTTTGTTTGCATGCTGCGCAGCAGCCACAACAACAGCAACAGGCGCACGCACGACGAACAGCCATGCCCCGCCTTGCCGGCCAGCCTGGCAACGCCTCCATGGTCAATCCTAGGCTCATGAGCCATTCGGTTAGAGCCCAACCGCCCATGTGGGCAGGCGCTGACTGGAACCCTAGGGTCACCGCACAGGCCATACCTGCATCGGGTGAGTGCTATTTTTCATTACGATGGTCGGTATTGTTGGTTGTTGTGGTTGTGGTTGTTGACTTTCTACATACATGATGTGCGCAATATTCCAAGGATATGTTTTTCACCTACAATCACGACTGTTGGTTTGTCTGGTGGTGTTGCAGGTACAGGCTGCTATGTTTTGTGTGTGTGAGTGAGAGTGAGTGAGTGTGTGTGAGAGTGTGTGAGTGAAGCAATGCTTGGCAACATTGCGAACACCATGTGAGTAAATGGACGGAGCCCGGGTCCTGGTACTGCGGTTTCAAACAGTTTTCATTCTGTTGTTGTTGCAGGCACGGGCGTGTTCCTGCCTCAGTTTCCCGTGGGCAAGGGTGGGACCCCCCCTGGCAGCTCTTCTTCCCGCTCCACCCCAAACAGCACCCCACCACCCTCGGGGGCTTCGGCTGCGGGAATGAATGCAGGTACAGCAGTCGGGCTTGTCGCGCACGCCAATTCACCGCTGGGATATGCAGGGGCGGGCTTCGGTGCTGGCATGACTCCTGGTGCAAGCAATGCAGGATTGGGAATGGTTGCTGGAGCCATGGGCGCGGTCCCGCCTTCCCATTCCGCACCGGGCCATTCCGTGGCAGGCAATGCAGGATTGAGTGGCGGGGGCACGGCCGCAGGAGTAATGAATGCGGGGTTGGCGGGACTGGCTGCAGGCGGGATTTCAGGAGCGGGCGGCGGCCTAGGATTGGTGGGCAGCGGGCCAGGCATGGGCGGGCTTGTTGGGGCGGGAGCGGGTGGTGATTCTGAGTCGCCCGGTGCATGTACGACGGGTATGGGTTTGAGTCTCGGCCTGGCTTCAAGCACAGGGATGGGCACGGGGTTGTCCAAGGTGTTTGCAAGCTCTGCTGGTGAAGATCCAGCCAGTGCTGCTGTGGCTGCAGCGCTTAGTGGTATGATGGCGTCTATGAACGTGTCAGGCAGCTCAACACAAGCAGCACCGAGCATTCTGAGCACTCCAACCATGCCAAACGACGCCTGAGGCTGCTGCCCAGCCATGTGGGGTCAAGCCAGCGGAGAGGTACAACCGGATCCCAATCTAAAATGATGAAACACGGTGGTTGCAGTGCTCTGCTTGCTGTACCGTTTCTGCACGTTTCTGAAGCACGTGGGTTGTCCCTTGTGTGGGCGGTACCTCATCAACAGGGCGTACCCAACTTTTGGCTTGAGCGCAGAAATGGCTTTGGTCGTCGACGCAAGCTGGACAGCTGACTTGAGCTTGCGTATGGTTCAGCATTTTCCTGCATCTGCCTATGCGGATATGGGAGGTCTTGGGCGTGAATGAAGCATGCGGATAAGGGGGGGCAAACTCCATGAACCAGACCTTTTGGGTCTCAAGATGCCAGCACTGATGATGATGATGACGTCAGCACTGATGATGACGTCAGCAGCGTCAAGAATGATGATGGCGTTTGCAAGGGGGGTTCGGCCTAGTTCACACACAAGCAGTCGTTCGACCACCAGCTCAGTGTGCAAGCACGCGCACGTCAGTTGCCAATTCAACGCTTTTTGGCTGTGGTTAGCAGTTGCCCATGCAATGCACGTGGGTAGAAACGGATGGAAAGCTGCCGGCTCATGTAGCTGGCCTCATGGTCTGGTGGGAGCCAAGCCTTTGGTATGACAATAATGATTAGACACGTGTTGTGCAGACGTCAGGATGCAGGGCTGCTGAGGCGTTTCCAAGCCCAGGCTTTCAGCCTGCCAATCGCTGTCGTCTGCCTTAGAGATGCTATGAACTGGGTGCAATCTGGCTCGCGGCAAACAACTTTGGCATAAACACGCACGCAACTCCAGCACAACGCAAACCCCGCTGTTTCACCTGGCACGCATCTTGACCCCAGGTATCATTTCTGGCATGCCCTGGGCTTGTCAGTGACAATCTGGTAAGGGGCGAGTGACTGCTGACGTAAAGGCGGGGGTGGGGGGTGTTAACAAGGGGCAGAGTGACGGTCTAAAACACACTCAGCAGTACAAAACTCAAAAAGTGGTGTGCTATGGAGCTTGGTTATCTGACCGGCAAGGGTCCAAGTCTGCATGATCCACTGGTAATCTCACACCATGGAGGCGAGGAAAAGGTGTCACTCACTTGCGTGGAGACCTGTGAAGAAATGTGATTGAGTGTGATACGAGTGAGAATCACGTGCCTGCCTGGCGCGTATCCCTTGGTATGGCGTCACACCACTTGCTCTGCACCCTCACTTTGGGCCACACTTTGTGGCCTAGTGCTCGATGGATAAACAAAAAAGTGCTTTGCACTGACTCAGCAAGAAATGAGCGCGCGTGTTGTTTGAACAGCTCGCAGCCTGTCCTAAGTTGCACAATGCATGCAACGTGCCTTCAAAATTTGTCGTCTCGGCTGCGTTGGCAGTCAGTGGCCGTGCCTGGGTCTCCAGAGTGCATTCAAGCGGGGGGTTTGCATGCGTTTTCTTGAATGCCCTTGCGTTTCAGGGCAGCAGGCCAGATTGAACAAAACATGCAAGTCCTGCATTGCCCAGGATGAGGGGTTGTGCACAAATCAGTGTTTCTGGTCACAATGTTTTCACCAGACCTCCTCCCTGACACACTGTGATGTGCTGCCTTTGGGTATCCATTGCGCTGTGTGGGCCTAAGTAGCAAAAGATCACTCTACAAACTGGCTTCGGTGTGACTTTGGTAGCTTGCAGCAGGCCAGCTTTGGACTGGGATGGACGCTTCAAAGACGCACATGGCACACAGGGGAGCTGATGCAAGCCAGTGCATGCTTCTTTTCGATACTTGATCTTGACACACTGGAGCATTACCTGTCCATCTCTCTTCTTACCATCTAACACTTTCCGTTCTATTGCACTTTTGGCGATATCAAAATGCCGCTTCTAGCCTGTTCTTGCGCAAAGCTGGTTTGGTTGTTTCCCTTGTGGAAAAAAGCAACAGGCCATACCCCAGGCTAAACCTGTTGCTGAGGGCCTTTCATGCACCTTACACGCACTGGCATGCTTGTCTCTGAAGTTGACGCTGGCTTTTGATGGCATGGGTGTTTTGCCTGGTACTTCAAGAGATTCAACAATTCCCATCAGAGCATGCCTGCACTAGAAGCCAGGATTCTACATGGAGCAGACGACCTTGAAGAAGCAAAAACAGCAACAACAACAACAAAACCCAACAAAGGCTGGCAAGGGTGACATGAATCTTGAAGCATGTTGCCATCTTGGATAGCATAATCTATCAGTACGTTTGTTCCAAAGATTCATGCCTGACGTGGGCGGTCTGTTCTGAGCACAGGCGTGCACATGCATAGTGATACACAACAGGGTGAGATCGCATCATGGCATCGAGCCTGACAGTAGTCACACCTTTGGATCAGCACGTCTGCATGCTGTGCACGTGGGCCATCGGGTGTGCAACGTGACCCCTCCCTTCATTGGTGAAGCATTTCTTGCTCGGTGTCATTGAGCTTGGATGTCAGGCTGGCTTTCAGCAGTCTTGGACAGGCCAAGGAGACGTTGTGCTCTTTGCAGTGGCCTTAGGGGTCGAAATTGATGCTTTCTTTTGGGCAAAGATGGCAAGGTGGGGCAGTGTGAGACAGTGGTCAGGGTATTGGCAGCCTTGCATAAGCAACGTTCATGCTTGGCCAGAATCCGTTAGGGTAGTTGTACTGCACCCGGCAGCATAGAGAGTGGACGATTGAGCTCAACTTGAGGTTCCAGAAACGTGAGTAAAACAGCGGCCACGTGGGCTTGACATTTGGCTGAGTGAGACGCATTGAGCGTCTTGCACAGGAGGCACGTGGGCTTTTAGAAGCACGTGGTATTGCTGTTGCATCATGCGAGAGAAGTACAAGCTGACCGCTACCTGTCAAAGCCTCTTCCAACCCGTCGGAACGTTTTGGATGCAACGCCCTAGTAGGGGTGTTGAACCGATCCCTTGCTCGCCGCTTCTTGGCAATCTAAACCTGGGGGTCTTTATTATGTGAAGGTTCGTATGGTATCAGGATATGCCCACTATAATAACGCTGCAAACTATCACGAAAAGCTGCTGGGCAATGCGCACTTGGCAAATTGCACAAACGCTTATGCTGTTTCACATGACGCAATGGTTGCTCCTTTCGCCTGTGCCATTTCGCAATTTCGTGCCAAGGACAGCTCAAGAACCACGTGTGTAGGCACGTGCAGGCATCACATTTCACGTGTCAGGCGTTGTCAGCCGGCTGTTCGTCAGCTCGTCAGAGTTAGCAGCATTGCATGGCTGCTGTTTGGTTTGCATGTTAGCCTCTGGTCTGCCGCGAAACTCTCAGAATGCTGGCATGGTTTCCTCTTCCTTCCAGTCCCTGGTTGGGTTTGCTGGCTTCTAAGGATTGTCCTGCTGATCTCGCGTGTGCGACGTGTCAAACCTCAAACCGTGCACCTGCTGCTCTGAGTCACAGGCTTGCATCGGCATGGAATTCAAGCGCGGCGATTCTCCTGGTGGTGCACTCGTGTCTGTGACCCTGTCTGTGACAATAACATGCAAATAATCTCAACATAATCTGTAAAGCACGTTATCTCCTAGTATCAAGTCAGCGACGAGTGCCACGGTACTCTTGAGCCTTTGCATGGTTTTGGTCGCATGTCCTGTTTCTGTGTATATATGTATTTACACCAGGGAAGCCGTCAGAGGACGCGGAACGGGGTTTCTGTGTGCCTCGTTTCAAACCCCCAATACCCCCAATCTTCTTCACCTTGCTGTTTCATCTTCAGTTTTTGCTGTTTCAGTTTCACCATTCTGGCTCGGGGCAGGCTTGGGCGTCTTCGTCTCAGGCATGGCTTGCTAGCATTCACGCTTGGTGCACGTGGGCCAACCTGTAATAATTCATTGCGATGCTTTTGTTGACTGGCGGCAACAGATGTGCCAGGTGGCTCTTACGCCCTATCATGTGCCCGGTTTCCAGAACACTACTTCAAAACACACACAGCACCCAGGCACTCACGAGCCAATCAGCCAACATGGCTGTGGTCTTACAGACTGGATTGCAAGCGAGCACAGGCTGCATTGCAGCGACAGCAGCAGGCGTGTGGGTGGCAACTGTTTGTGCGAGCAGCTCCTGTCTGTTCACATCAGGTTAAATTCGATTACATCAAGAAAACCGTCCATGGAACGGGCACCGCCCTGACCGACCTTAGCAAAGTTGTGTGTTAACACCCAGCAGGCATCAACCAGCAATCAGGCAGTCATAACGAGGGCCATGGTCTGACAGGGTGCCTTTTAGTCGACAGCAGCAGGCGCCATAACTCTTAGTCCACTATCAGATCAACTCTTACCTGTTGATATCGGGTAAGCCGTCACATGACGCGGAACGGTATGTGTACTGCCCTGACCTACCGTGAGAAAGGCAAACAAACAAACAGACATGCCGGCCGCAGGAAGGGCAGGGCACAAAACAAGCCGCCAAGGGGCACAATAAAACGTCAACGGCCACTACTTTCTTGGCTGGGACGCTCACTGTTGGCTTTGCTTGCTCAGGGCGGCGCCCAGCCCAGTGACGACTTCCTTGCTGTAAACAGATATACTCACCTCAGTGCAGCGCGCCACTTCTGGGACAATTCCTGAGTACCACTGGAACCAGTGTTGTAAGTTCCCGTTGTGGGGAGCAAGTGGCAGTCTTGGGTCGGAATTTTTTTGTGCGTGGTTCTCACAGGAATTGTGGCCACACTCTGTGTGTCGGGAACACCTGACTCAGCTTCCCCGGAAAACCCTTCCGTCATCTCCGACTCGTGCGCAGAGCGTTGCGAGGACCTTGGAACACTTGTCTTTACCCGATCCAATCCAGGTGAGTGCGCGGGGATGGCATACCTCGGACTGCGACAGCACATCCACCCAACCAATCAAAGATATATACAGCCCTACCTAAATTCATTTTGTTTACATCAGTGGGAGAAGTGGCCCAGGCACACGGGGGCGGTGACAGGCCATTACATCGCCTAACGGCATGCCACAGCAGCAACTGGACCCTCCTGACAAGCTCACAAACGATGGCACAGACTGCAGACCACAGAGTTCGACAATGACTTTTCACCTTTCTCTGTTTTTCCGAAGTCTGTCTCACATCAGTCGGTTTGCTCCTGAGATCCTCAGGCACAGCTCTTACATTTCATCGAAATCCAGGATTATCATCAAGACGAGGCTGGAGACCGTTCTGACCAACCCTGAGCCACAGAAGGCAACTTCAAGGCGCAAAGAGCAAAGACCAGGTTGGCATGCAAAATATACTGAGACTCCCGAAGTACATGCAAAACTTTCCTAAATTTTTGTTGATTATATCGGAATCCGATCAGATTGCCGCACCCGGCCCGCAGGCAGGCCTGCATGTACCACCACAGCACGCAACAAGCTGGAATGGTGGTGACTGAATCGGTGGGCCAGCTGGTTATGGCGGTGGACTGAAACGCATACTTGACCTAAGCGTTGCTAGTTTTCCCGGTTTTCTCTTGACCATCAAGAAATCAGTTTGCCAAATTGGATTCCTCGTGTTTTGGCAGATCTTGGTCTTTTTCTTGCGGTTTTTTTGCACGTTATGCAAACAGTAGATGGATGGACAACGATGGACGGACGCTCGAATGAAATGCTGACGTCCTCTGGCGCCGACGGTGCCCCGGAGAATGACGGCGAGTCCAGGCACTCTTGTGACTGGTGCACTTGTCCAGGCTCTCTGAATGCATCAATTGCATCTCTCAGACGATTTACATATAGAGCACGAGCCTTGGATACACAAAAACCTTTTAATCAGTGACAACTGCCTGTCAGCTGACGACAGTCACGTTCTGATGTGAACTGCACTCACATTTCGGAGACCATTCACACAGTGAAGTCAAAGTACCGTAGAAACGGTAAATAGCCGACAGGTCTGCACAGAAGCAATCCATGTTTCCATCTGCAAGCAAAATCCCTCCATACCCACATCAGAATAGTGTGGTGTGCTAGGATTAGCCGGTACAGGTAACACCAGGGGGGTACCAGAAGCACCTGCTAGCAACGTTCTGGCCGGACATTAGCACGGTTAGCACAAATCCCTAGCCACAGTGCCAATTTACAGCATACAGAGCCAACGTCGGGGCTGATACCCATAAAGGTCGACAACCGCAGTCAATAAGTGCCGTGACATTGGACATGAGCATATGTACTAGCAAGTCTGCTAATCCTGTGGCTAGGATTTCCCTAGCCGGAAATTAGCACCCTCAGCAACCCCTGTTAGCATTCTAGAACATTCTGATGCAGTAACTAGCTAACCCTAGGTCGATCGCCGGCGTCACCCAACCTACACCGGTGACCAACTCTGTGGCACTGATGAGCCTAGCTTCTGCACAGCCCCGGACCCGACAGTCTAGTACTTGTCAACGTGTCTTACTTGTCACTAAATCACTGTCTGACTGTACATCAATATCCTGTTTATTTTGGCCTTTTTCGCCTCATCAATTAACTTCGAGTTCGTTTGGTCCTGGACTGCGAGGCACATCCATTCTTGAGATGCGCCACTGCGCGCATCAACACGTACACATAGAGAGCAAACAATAACAACCCAAACCCACCCAAACCCGCGCCACCCAAACCCGCACCAAGTCCAAGGCCCGCCTGAGACCGCAAACTGCGACTCTGACTAACCAGCATGCAAGATATCTTGAACAGACAACGCACCATGGACGAGACCTTGGACCGGCTGTAGCAGACATAAGGCCCCAGTCTTCCGGCGTTTCTCCTTCTTGCTTGCTCAGGGTAGGTCAGGTTCGTGCACATCCCATCCGGTGTCCGGTGAAGATTTCTCTGGGCGAGAAACAAACAGGTCAGGCACTCGGTTGTGGCGAGTCCTGCCACATCAGGCGCCCAGAGAGCCTGACCCAAGAAAGCTTGGTGATACGCTGCCACATCAGACGCCCTGCCTGAGTGGATGAATGGCACATCACTAGTAACAAAGGCATGAGGTTTCAGTCAGGCAGTTGCTTATAACGAATGTGGCCAATATGGGACGCGTGTTCATTACGAGTCCTGCGGCATCAGACGCCCTGTGGAGGCTTGGAGCGGACAGGCAGCCATGCATTGCCCAGCGGATGTGCCACCAAGCCCCATGTAGGCAGAGCCACACCAGATACTTTCTGATTACCTCCTACGGATCGCACACCATGCACTGTCTCGCCTAGCAGCCCTATAGACTGAATACTGTGAACTGTTTCCCCTGATAGGCATGAGCCCGGGGGGAGAAGGACAGGCTGACTGGGGACGCAAGGCTGGGTGCTTGCACTAAGTGCTGCATGAATTGCGGCCAAGTGCGGTGGCAGGCCTGATGCAGCAGGCTGCGGTTGTATCGCCTTGGCTGAATTAAGCAGTGAGAATTCGGTCTGAAGGTTTTGTGGGGATGGTATGGCCGGTGCTTGCGGTACAGGCACGTGAATCACGGAATGCTGCACGTGGGCGGTATGCGGTACAGGTTGATGCGCTCCTGCCACACTCCTGACGTGTGCGTGCTCAATTAAGGGCTTTTGTCCAGCAAAACTCTGCCGTGCCGCAAAGTGAGGCATGCCAGGGACGTCATCCTGCACTACCAAATGCCCAGAAGCCACGTGGGCCGTTTTCCTGGCCGTTACTGGGGCGTTACCATGTGCACGTGGGCTGCGCTGCAGGGGAGGCTTCTGAGTGTCAGCTGCTGGGGGATTGAAGGTCAGTGACTTGACTGCCAGAACTTTGTGATGCGCTTGGTCACCACCTAACGCTACCAGAGGCTCAGGCAATCCTTGGGTTGCGTTTAGCTGCGACTGGCTATGAACGAAGGCCATCTGCTGCCCTGCTTGCAACCTCTGCAGAGGCAGCATCGGGCATGCAGGCTGCTGGCTGCTCGGGTAAATCACTGCTTCCTGTCCTGGCAATACCATGGCAACGCTCCCAGCAGTAACGCCCTCAGAAACAGCCCTGTCCGTTACTAACGAGCCAGTCTTTTCCTGATCAGGTTGATGACTGGCAGCAACGCTCCCTGAATTATCCCTGACATCTCGAAGACGAAGAGTGTCATACGTTTCCACGTTGTCAGCCACGTGCTGGGGTCCCACGTGGGCGTTTCTGCTCGGCCCCAGCGGCCTCAGATACTTGCCAAGGTTGGTCGTTGGTTCCTTGGCGGTTGGGGAGCCTAGGTGTTCCGTGAGGAACGTCACCATGCGGTCCTGGGACCAGGGACGGGGGAAAGCGGCGAGGAGGTCGGCGGAATGCGTCAGGTCGAGAACCCTGTATCGCAATTGGGTACATATATAAAAGCGTTAGCACAATCACATCAGGTACGCTGTGATGTTTCTGGAGATAACTGCAAGAACAGAAGAAACCTTGTGGAAACCAAACTGTCAAGCATATGCTAGAGAAACACACTGGGTACAGTCGGAACAACATCAACCCTTGGACAGGAAAGGATCGTAGGCAGAAACAGGCGAGCAAGCTAAACGTGCAATATTCCAGGCCAAACTTCAACAGCAGTCACGTTGAGAGCAATTAGTCTTAGTATATATCCGCAACATTGTTTACTGTTTTAAAAAGATTGCTGTATCTGAAAATTGGCAATAAACCAACGCATCCTTGAATATCCAGCATTTCTTAGAGAAGCTCTGCGTCCAATGGCAATAACATCGAACCCTAAGGATACGCAGGCAGCAGCAAGCGGGCAAGCTAACGTGCAACAGTCCAGGCGAATCTCCAAGCATGGCTAGCCATGCTGCTCAGATCAAGGCTGGAACACATACCTTGGCAGCAGGGGTTTTGCGAGCATGTGCTGCTCAGCCCTCTTTCTCGCCCTCGGGCTGGTGAAGGGAATCGGAAGCAGGTGAAGCGGCATGCATGCTGGAGCGCGCGTATTGGTCGATGCGATGCCGGATAGCGGCAAGGAAGGTGGTTGCGGGGCGGTCGTTAGTGGCTCCAGAAACACGGTCGGACTGGTCGAATGGGGTAGGATGCCCTGCGATTGCTTGCGGTTGGCAGAGGGGCTGTTCCGAGGACTGTTTGTGGTTTGGTCAGGAGAAGGCTGCATAGACGTGCCTGTCTCGTGCATGTCGCCAGGTATCCAAAGCTCTGGGACGCGATGCTTTCCTTCTGGCAGTCTGTTCTTGGCTGGAGCGCTGCCAGATTTGCCAAGCTGCTGTTCCAGCGCTCGTTGCAAGCCTGGCCCTATGCTTGTTAGGGTGGTAGCTAGGGACTGTTTTGAGTAAGTCGCGGCGGTGGCTCCTCCTGTCGATCTGACGTCTGCAGCATCCAAGGTTGGCTTTGGCGATGCGCCCAGCATTGAATAAGTAGCAAACATCATGCCTTTGGCGGCAGGGGCAAGAGTACTGCGTGGGCTGGGGCATAGCTGAGGCAGCAAGCGGCGTGGTGAACGCACCGCGCCCGACAACGCCAACGGCTGCATTGCTCGCATTTCCGCGGAAGCCGCAGCAGACGCTGCTGCTTGGAGCGGTGTGCATAACACTCGATCAGCGGCTACGATTGGAGGGGTCATAGGCGGCTGGGCGTTGTAAGATACGCCAGTGCTGAGCTGAGGAACGGCGGACTTGTCGGGCGATGCGGCAGCCGGAAATGGCGACTGCGATATCGTGACGTTCCTTGTCAGGCGGGCTGCTTCGGCGGACGACGTCGATTCGGAGGCTGTGGATCCGTGCTGACTCTCATTGAAAGTCGCTAGTGATGTGATGTGCGGCTCCAGTGGCGCTTGATCAACAGCAGCCGCCAGTGCCACACCCAAGAAGCTGAATGACCGAGTACTCGCTCTCTGTCTATCATGTGTAGAACCGTGACGATGCACCACCTCTCCCTGCCCCTGCGTGATGTCAGCCTCTGCACTGCTGGCGCTTGGCTGCTCCTCGTGCAAGCCTGGCATTGCCATGATTAATGTGCCTGTTGTTTCAACATCTGGTGCGCCCACTGCAACCTCCTGAGACAGCTGTGGCTGCGAAGACTCTTCAGCAGTTGTGGTGTCGAGGAGTGATGGCTCAGGCGGCACTTGACTGTCATGATTGTCTGCTCGGGCAGCGCTGGGTCTTGCCATGCAGTCTTCAACAGCCTCGCCACGTCCTAGAGGCACAGACGACAGGGCATCTTCACATGTTGAGCGTGGGAGTGTGTGTGGCCCAGGTGACTTTGAAACCCGTGTGGCTTTGAACGCACGTGCGGCAGCGGCACGTGCGTGGCGGGCAGTCTTTGCGCGCACGGCGGCGATGAGGGCAGGGTGGTCGGCGCGGGAGATGACCATTAGGTGAGGCCTGGCCGCGGGTCTCACAGTATGGCGTCTGCGAGCAGGGCAAAGGCAGGTCATGCACGAGAGCTCAGGAAACTATGGCTTAAGTAACGTTCCCTGGCTTCCGAAAGCCGCTGTGACTGATCCGAAGCATCTGATGTATTTGGTGCCGTACCTAAGCAATCAGTGTGCAGTTCAGGGTCACCGGAAGCGGTAAGCGTAAGCGAAAGCGGAAGCGTAGCGAAAGCGCAAGCGTGGC
>QAXH01002123.1:10177-35560 GCA_004335635.1 Chloromonas sp. AAM2 | reverse complement strand
AGCCAACAGCCAATATCACGTGCTCAGGACCTCGGCCAACAGCCAATATCACGTGGTCAAGACCTCAGCCAACAGCCAATATCACGTGCTCAGGACCTCAGCCAACAGCCAATATCACATGCTCAGGACCTCAGCCAACAGCCGATATCACGTGCTCAGGACCTCAGCCAACAGCCGATATCACGTGCTCAGGACCTCAGCCAACAGCCAGTATCACATGCTCAAGACCTCAGGCGGTATGGCCCTCGTGTGCTGTGTGTGGAGGCGGTATGGGCCTCGTGTGCTGTGTGTGGAGGCAGTATGAGCCTCGTAGTGTGTGTGTGCGGCATACCGGTGTGCAGCGCTCACCACCTCGCCTGCATTGTCTGCCTGGTTGCAGGTATCTGATGTACAATGGGCAGCAGGAAGCACACAAGGGGCTGCAACTTCGGCTGAACCTGCTTACGTTGGTACAGCCTGGCCTGCAACATGCTGGGACCCGTATTGGCAAGAGTGCGCAAACGCAAAATTTTATCTCCAAGGGTTAGACTTTTGACTTGCGTCGGGGGTCATTCAATTGAAACGGGCGTCCAAGGGTCCAAAAGTTAGCTTCTAGGTCTTAGCCTAGGCTAAGAGGTGATCAGCAATGCTGACCTCTACGCAACCTGCCATCAGTGCGAGTAGAGCTGCATGCCTTCCATCGTGCGTGTCTCCATCAACTAGTACAACAGCTGTACAAGCAAAAAAAAGAAGTTTGCCAGTTCTGGGACAGTTTGTTCTGAAGACAATCACTGCCCTTTGGTCAACCAACATTCTGACCTTTCAGGTTGTACAATGGACGGACCCACACACGAGGAGACACAGTGAGAACCAACCAGTGTGAAATCAATGGGTGTCTTGACCAATACACAAGTCTTGGGACTATCGCATGATAACCCAGAATGCGTATCACCACTAGTGAGTCGCACACACAAATTGTCCCAGAACTGGCAAACATATTTCTTTTCCCTTGCCCCACCACACACACACACTGGTTCCAGTTCTAGTGCCGTCCCAGCGCGTGTGCAAGTTGGGTTGAAGAATCAAAGTAACTCATCCACATGGTGGAGTGCGTACCAAATCATTCAGGACAGAATGCAACACACTACCACTAATTTCAGTGCATGTCCCATATCTTGTGAGGCACTCCCATGTAATCCTCTCCACTAGCATCGTAACGCCTGAGCTGGTAGTACACTGGCCCAACAGATAGTACACACTTTTGCACTTCCGGCCAGGAGCGGGACATGCGTTTGATTTGAGCGTTGCATCCCTTCTTACAGCTCAGTCAGCCGAACATGGGCACCAGCCATGGTGCCCATGCTCCTACCGATCTTTTAAAGTCAAAACTACTGTAGTCACACCTGTTTTGTTATGTTCAAAGGCATTCGCATCAATTCAGGCCCACTGCCGCTCGTTTGCTTGCCGGACGCATTGTAGCTGCAATCGCCAATTGTGCGATCGCCGCTGATCCCTGGTGTACGAAGGGTGCGTACGAAGCGCACGAGTTGTATGCTGACTTGCCTCCACTTTTCGTCCAGCCTCAGAGATAACCATGAAACAAGCTATGGCTTTTGCTGATCGATCAGCCAAGGCGTTGTCACTGGTTGTGGCCATAACAAAACAGTCGCGGGCAGCCTTTGGGGCCGCGGCATACTATACCTGGACGTCCTTGGACGCGCTGTCCACTGTGCGCCCTTTGCAGATTGGTCCACCTCAGTGGAATGGCACCGTCCGGCCGTTTGTCCTTGCAAGCGAGGTTCGCTCGTTTACAGTATCGTACTTGCGATTTGGAGCCGTAGTTTGGAGCCGCAGTATGGATGCACTACACCCCCGTATCGTCCGGCCAATCGTCCTTGCAAGCGGTTGTCGGGCTCGTCCACAGGGCGAAACATGTGAGATCTCAGTTGTGAGATGTCAACTCCTTTTCATTCTGGCGTCCCTTATTACAGTGACATGCCTTACTTCCGATCGTGCCTTATTACTTGCCTGACAATGCCCTGCAAGGGGCGCTCGACAACCTACTAGGGTAGTACTACAACCTACAATCAACCTACTTTACAGAAAACTCATGTAAACGCCCAAAAAATGACAGCTCTGTGCTGCTGTGCGTCTGCTGTAGCATAACCATATCAGCAGATGGCAACCATAAGCATCACACCAGTCCTTGAAAATTGCATTGTCAACTGTTGATGTCCAATGCCAAACAACATGCTTGAACACTATAAGATTGTCAGTTTAATGGCCTGTTACAAGAGCGCTCGAAGGTATGCCTCACCAGCCGTTGTTTCAACGGCAATCTGCTTCGCATGTCAAACAACTGAAGGTCTCACACGCAATGCCATCTCTGCTCACTTCTTTGCTATGTCCCCAGGCGGCCTTGCCAGCTGCTGCTTCAGGAACTCTATTGCCTGGTCCAGTGCTGAATGGACATCAAGATTACTCGCAGGGCCCACAATGCCTGTGGCTGATGCTGCCCTAACCGCAGCCTTCACGGGCGCCCATCCATTGCTGGTCCCTGCACTGTCCATCTCCGCTGCTGACATCGCTCTCGCACTGTCATCCGTCGCCTCACCATCATCAGCTAAGCCATCCTGCCTCCGTTGACCAACAGCGCTGGCTTCAGTCTGTTGCTGCCTTGTGTCCAATCCAGGCACAGAGCCTGCCTGCAAAGCCGCCTCCGCCCGTCCTTTCAAGTCCTCTTCCTGAACCTTTGCCACCTCTTGCAGGCCTACAGAATCAATGGACGATGCTGTACGAATCCAGTCAGCCTCCAGCTCCCGTTGATGCTCAGCCTCCATTGCAGCTGCCAACCCCAACGCTTCCTCCCCACCGCCCATCCCAGCCTTCAACTCAGCAGCATCTGGCACCAAGAGTTCCGATCCTGGCAGGAGCAAGCCTGCATCTGCATCAAGTTGTTGACCCACTTCTAAGGCCCGACTGGCATCCTTGCCAACTGCTGTGCCACCCCTTTCAAAATCAGGCATTGCAGCTGCCGTTGGCTTTTCACTTCTCTTCTCAGCATCTCCATCATCCCCCGTCGCTTGCTGGCAATCCCGCTTGGTGTGGACCTGGCCTTGCTCCTCTTCTGTGTTGCCATCAACACCATCCGTTGATGCCGAGTACTCAACACCACTGAGTGCCGAAGCAAGAGGTGAGTCTACAATCTCCGCCCATGCTGCGTCATCCATGCCCCAGTCCCCTTGACCCTTCTCCCAGTCCAAACCAGACGATAGCGTTGAAGATGTCCACGCCGTGGCACATGGGTCCGCTGCCACAGGGGGCAGTGTGCCTCCAGGCGCCTGCTCTACCAGGTCAGCACCTGAAGCCAGACTGCCGCCTGTTGCAACGCTATCGTCTGATGTGGACTGCGATGGCGAAGCGGACCGGGGCATGGCCATGAACGGAGTTGTGGACTTGCCCCTGGCTTCTGCACTTGAGTGCGATGAGTACTCAGCATCAAGGGATGGCGATGACGATAGCATGGGCTCGGGGCGGGGCCAGGAACGTGAGCCAGGCGCTGCTGTGCCATCTTGCTCGGCTGGAGCGGATAGCAAGCCTTGCTCAGATGCAGAGTGCAGGTGTCCCACGGACCGTTGCGTGCCCAGCAGGCCTGGATCGGACTCCTGGGCACAGAGGTGGCGGGCACATGAGCAATCCATCACAAAGCAAGGCATGGACTGGCGTCAGCACATACCACCCATGCGTGCATGCAGGGTCATGACACCAGTCATGGCATAGCCCTGGTAGGCATACATGCGTGCACATGGCCTGGTGATAATGCCTGGAAAGCTGTGGGCCAGGCTCTTGTTATGCTGACAGGCTTCCACAGTCTGATGCAGAACAATGCCTCCACAGTCATACGACACCACTGTCTCAACTTCAGCGGGGAATCGGTACGTCAATCTGTCAACAGCTGAGGCCCCATGCATACCTGCGGACCTAGCATGTGCTGCCCCTCCTGTCCCTGTAGCTGCCCGGGCCCTGGCTGCTGGTCCTGAGACCCGACGGACTCCGAGACGCGGCGCCTGTTCGTGCGTGTGTTGTGTGCGCTGCCCGGCTCACTCAGCTCCTGCTGCAGATAGCCTGCGGGGCACGCAGAACAGTGCCGACTTGTGGCGCTGTTGTTGACCGGTGGCAAGGATAACTTGTGAAACCTGGTGATAGGCACCAGCCGGCTCACACAACTGGCATGTTGTGCACATGTACAAACCAAGCCCCATGTGGCTGGGGCTCGTGGCACCAAGGGTGATTGCAATCTTCTCCCGTCATCCTTTTGGATCCCAGATTTGGGACAACTTTTTTTCTTGACAGCAAGAACTGTTCTTAGCAAGAGTTGTTATGGTGCCATTCACATCATGGAGCCTGTGTTGCTCACCTATCATGTCTCCCAGGCGCACGGCCAGGTTGTAGTTGTTCTGTGCCCGAGTGATGGTCTTGTTCAAGATGCCCTGGACTTGCGCCTTTGTCTGCGCGCAACCATGACACAGCAACAGTGACTTGCGGTGTCTGCTACATAGTCGTTTGTCTGCTAAAGCCAGCAACCGGCAAGCCAGTACCGCAGCAAAGTCAGTTGATGCGATGACATGTATCATGCAGACACACAGGCGAGCGCCTGCTTCTTGCATCAGCCTCCAGCATTTCAGCCTCGACAAACAAGGCACTGGTGCCAACCCTAATTTTAACCCATGCCAGATCTAGTAAAGCCTTGCAGCAGAGCCCTAGCCAGGCTGGCCACAACAGGCATCACCAGCATCACCAGCATCACCAGCATCACCAGCATCACCAGCATCACCAGCGAGCAGGGACCAATCCCTAACCCTAACTCAAACAGAGCTTCTGTGATGCACAAAAAAGCGACAGACAAGTAGTTACAAAGGAACCCTAGCCGTTTCTTCAGGACGGTGTGCTTTGCTCCACTGCCATGGATCGCAACGCCATAGCAGACGCCTTTGACTATGAGCATCCAATTCTAACCATCACGCACCTTGAGAGTGTTTTCCACAGCTGCCAAGTCTCCCACCTGCCGCCTCTGTTCCGCGTACAGATTCAGCTGCTGAACGCGGGACAGAAGCCGTTTGCTGCGCTTTGAGCATGTTTGAGCTGCGGGCATGGGCAGGCATGAGGCAGGAAATGATATGGCTTTCAATGCCCGCTTATGTGTTCTGCCATGAAGGCAGGTGCAATTGCATGGCTGCCTTGCGTCACTTGCACAGAGGAAGAGGGTTGAGTGGCATGCATACGATTTGGCCATGCCATGCAAGCTGTTCATACGCCATGCGCAGCTTCATGTGGCTTGCTGGACGAGGTGCTAATGAACAGGCACCCTCATTTGGGAGTCGTCACTCCCATTGCAGCGGGAGGGTGTCAAGGAACGCTCAACGACATGCGTCAGCTCCTATGCCTTCACAAGCAAGTCCTTGGAAAGATGCAACTTGCTGGCACCTACATGCCCTCTTAGGAGCCATGCAAGGACATCTCGACAAGCCATCTGTGTTCTTACCCAGCTCAATAGCACTATTCTGCTCCTGCTCCAGAAGCCTTAGCTTGGCCTTGCGTTCCGAATCCTGCCAGCGACCTGTGGACCAAGTAAGAAGGTGTGAAAGCGACAGGCGTTCAGGTATTGCCGCAGCATGACAGCGTGGCAAGTGATCTTCGTAGAGGTATCCTGTTGCCGATGGTCAATGTCAGACTTACCCGCCGCAGCGACGATTGTTCGAGAACGTTGACGTGTCGCTGTTCGGCTGTGATATGGCAAGCCATGTCGCATCAGTTGCATTTGTATCTGATGTTCGAATGCTTTAAGACAAACTATATATCAGTGCTTCGCAATGATGAAGGAATGAATGAATGACACGGAATGCGCGTGGTTGAACTCACTCATCACACTAAGAAACGTACTCATGAAATACCTCATGAAAGTTATGGGTTTAAATGCAAGTAGCCCTTCTGAAGAAGCCATACTTTCAATGAGGGGGTGGTCGTGGAAGTTTATTTGATAAAGGTTGTACAAGCACCAAGCACAGCACCAACCATGCACACACTCTGCAATATGCTAGCATTGGTTGCGCCACACACATGCTGGACTAAGGACTGCAGTACCTCACCTAGCACATGCACAGTGCATCCAATTGTATACCACAGTGCATCCAATGCGCACCAGCCAGGCAACATCAGTGTGCTACCAACATCAGCCGTTGCCTTGGCTCACAAACACTTGTATTGATGCCATACTGATGCCATATTTCCAGGGGCAAGGTGGGGTTGAGAAGGAGGGGCTGTATTGATCTGGATTGTTGACAGTTTGCTCACAAAGGGTGCTGCATGCATGGAATGGTGGTTGCTGCATGTATGGAATGGTGGCTGCTGCATGCATGGAATGGTGACTGCTGCATGCCTGAAATGGCGCCTGCTGCGTGCCTGGAATGGCGACTGCTGCGCGCACGGAATGGTGGCTGCTGCGCGCATGGAACGGTGACTGCTGTATGCATGGAGTGGTGACAGCTTCATGCATGTAAGGATGGCTGTTGCATGCAAGGAATGGTGACGCCTGCATGCACGGAATAGTGGCTGCTGTATGCATGGAATGAAAGTGGTGGCAGCACTTTAACGTACACTTCTCTTCTATACCTAGTCGGCATTTTCTCTGCTTTAGCCAGTCATTCTATGTCCTGACTCCTCCATGTAATCTATCGCGTCACTCCTGAGACTCCAGGCAGTACAATAGAAAAGAACCACAGTACAATAGAAAAAAGGAAGGAGGTCGCGCACGTCGCCAGAATCCAAAAATGGGACAAATTGGCAACAAATCTCAGGACCAGAAGCTCAGGAGCATTGAGTGATCTGTCACTTTCATTAAGCGAATGGAACTGGCAGGCAGATATCATCACGCTCAGGAACCACACATCGGGACAGGTCGGGTACAAAAGAGGACCTAAAAATCAATGCAATTGCTGACCTAAAAATTCAGTGTTCATCAAAACTCAATGTTTAACATGAAGCGCTGCATCAAGGCTGTGTCCGGCCAGGGTTGTGACAGCACCAGGGAGCGCTGGTTGAGCTAACGAGCGCCAAATGCGGGGAAGGCACCGACCTCGCCGCATGGCATGCAGCTTAGGGTGAGCTTTCGAGCCAAGGACATGCCCGACATCAACCTGCTTGTGCGCAACACACAGGCTCGCATGCAGAGTACATGATGAGGGAGCTGCTAGCTCGTCTCAAGCCTTCTTTCATGGCACGCTGGTGCTCTTCTCTCGACATGCATGGAGTTTCCACTTTCATGGCACGCTTGCCTAGCTCGCTTTGCAGGCGCCTTTTGTGCTCACGTAGCCTCGTTCCGTGTCCTTTGACGGCTTCCCCGCCGCCCCCAGCACCGCAAGAAACCCGGTGGGCGGGTGGATGGCGGCTGAGCGTGTCTGCATCTACACACAACGAACAAAGCGCTGTGTGAAACGGCCGACTCGAGCGTGGGAAACCCTGCTATCAACGTAATCGGCCCGTTCTCCGTTCTCCGTTTGAAACTGCGTCTGTGTGAGTTGTAACTGCGTGTTTGCTATCTTCTCGTCGCTTCAATCACGCCATGCTAGCCAATATGACCCTTGACGCCCTGCCAATGGCAGATCCAGAGGTGCACGGGTTGATGGCTGCACTTGCGCTCTTGGCACTCTTCCTTGCCTTCGTGCCCCATTTCTACATGGTGTTCAGTCTGGTCTTTGAAGTGATGTCTAAGGACTGGTCTCGCAGACACAGCCTTCTGGATCTTCAGATCGAGATAGGTGAACTAGCCCGCATGGTGGCAGACGAACAGCAGCAGATGCTCATGGATCTCCGGAGCCAGCGTGCACTCCTCTCGGATGTTCAATTGGCGGTCGATATGGGGGATGACATCAAGGCTGCCGCGCTCTTGGCCGGTAAGACAACAATCCAGGGTGGCTGGCTCATGCGCCTCACGTTCTTCAGTTGAACATGAGGACCTTCCAGGCCACTTCATTCTGGTCACATTAACTTCACACGCAAAGGTCAGGCACTGTCAGTGAGGGGATGGAGCAAAACAAAGTTACAGCGAGGCTGCAGCCAGCTGAGACAGGGACTGCGAGTGGTTGAGTTTGGGCTTACACGCATGTCACCTGTCATAAGTATTCTGAAGGAAGTCCGCGTGACACGTCCTTGTGAGTCATGCTAAGGCTCCATAGTGCTGCACCATCGTCTTCGTGGTCTTGGCAGCTGCTGACCTTCGGCCTTCGATTGACCTCTGACTCCTCTCCGTGCTTCTGCTTCTGCTTTTGCTTTCTCTGTTAATTTGTCCTGCTGCTCTTGGTTTCTTTGCCCTGGTAACGGTATCCGTCTGTTCAGTTGCTAGGCTTGCAGGTGTTCGTGTACAGTGCATGTGGGCATAACCTGCTGTACTCTACACACATCCGTCATGCAGCCAACTCTGAGCAAGTGCGTGTGTTGAGGTTTGTTTGCTTCATGGTCATTCGCAGACGTCAGTGCAAACAGCAGGAAATACGATCGACACGAGGAAAAGGCGCAAACGCATGCTGACAGATTGATTCAGAAGAGGAAAGGTGAGATTATAAAAATGTTAAAGAAATGTAAACTCCACACCCATTTTGGCGTTGGAACCATCTGTTGTGTTGATGTCGCACATATTATGGGCTGCTTCAAAGCGGGTTAGCAGAAGGTTAGAAGAAGGTTAGAAGAAGATTATAAGCCCTTATATGCATGGGCTTCCGCAGATGTGGCTGGCCTTCGGGTTTCGGGTGACGTGTGTGCACCATGCAAGGAATTATGCTTTCAAGGCTTTCGTTTTGGCTGGATGATCCTGGCTGTGTGGCAGTTATACTTTTCAGTGGCAAGTTCAAGTTGTCGTATGTACATCAACGTAAGTGCCAGACTGGCATCCAGCTCCCACTGGGCAGAATTGCCAAAGGCCCCATGACTCTGTGCCCAAGATGTCGCATGTCCCAGGATTGTGTCAGAACAGGATTTTCCGTGTAGGTTCGTTGAGCGCTTGACGTCAAATGACTCAAGGGAGTACCATGACTATGGCAGGCATCGTGCACAGCTATGAACCAGGTGGTCCGTGATCATTACTCTCCATGGGTCATCATATGCACTGGGACACCCATGTGACGAAACACCAGGTCACACCAGCCAGAGTGCCGACCATCACACTGTACAGTTCCTGGTGTAGAGGATGGGCAGGTGTGCCAGTGTTGCTCCATCTAACCGAGCCACGACGATGTGTTGCGGTCTCGCTTCGTCGAGTGCAGAGCTTGCGCTGCTCTGGGGTGACAGGCTGCCCAGGTACTACGATGAGCACATCCTTGGCAAGGTCATCAGAGTGAGTGCGGCAATACACGAGTACTTAACAGCACTTACTATCACACCAGGCGGAGCCAGGTGGTCACGCACACCAGGTTTTATTACGGCACCATGCCGACAGTCACAAAGCAACACAACGCTCAGCAGTAACATGCATGATTCGTGTTTAGCATCCAAATGTGAGCTGCCTGTGCATCATGTGCATCCCATACTCAGCATAGCATGTAGTCAGACGCATCTGCAGCTTCATGCTCGAAGCGATGTTGCAATGACGAGATTGGCACGACGACAAAGCGCATCTGTATGCAATGTATCAACACCAGCTGTGCTTGCTTACTCAAGAATTCAAGCAATGTCAGCCACGGTCAGTTCTTGCTACGTCTTATGGCCATCACATGCAGGAGAGAACCTTCCTGGATTTTATCCTCGGCCCTGTCAGTTTTTGCCGGGGCGTTCATCACGTCATAACACACACTGGGCTTGACCTGCGGGAAGTGATATTGTTTTACCTGGTCTCAGCGTACTTCTTGGTGTGGGGTTATCTTGCGTGGATTAATTTTCTTTTTGCCTTGAAGGTCGGCTGGGCACAAGTTTTTGCTCTAGCCCTACGAGGTAAAATGGCCTGGTTTGGGATGGTGTTCAGTCAGCTGACTTCCTGGACAAGATTTCATGATGGTCACTTCTGGTATGGTCCTGAATACAAAGTGCGTGCCTTCAGCCAAGCTTTCTGGCGCACGTGCCTTGATGCAAGCCAGGCGATCCGGCGGGGCAGGTACCCGTGACATGTCGCATGTGGCTTGCAGAGGTGCGGCCTGTTGAATTACTCTTCATAGACCTCACACCAGGGGGCCCCACATGCACCAAGTGTGAACACAAGCAAGCCGAACATGTGACAATTCTATGTGTGTTCTGGAACGACATGGAGAACCATCTGTCCTCTTGTGACACAAGGTTGGGTGTGTAAGGACAACGCCTGGCTGAGGCTCTTGTGATATGCATGTTGAGAAACGTTGTGCAGTATGAATTGCTAGACGCACAGTTTGGTTTGGTCTGTTGTAAAAGGCTCGCCGTTGTGTAAAACGAAGCCAATGTGGCTGTTCTGCAATGTCAACCAGAAAAAAACTGTAACATTGGCCTCTGAACATATCTGAAGACTTGAAGTTGACTTCATCCAAGCTGTTACACAAGGCCAGGCAATGATCACGCTGATGAGATCGTCTCTTGAGTAAGGACACGTGCTTTCTAACACCCTGTAAAAACATCACCCGCCATGTTGAGTCAGCATCTGGCTTCATGTAGCTATGTTACATGCGACCTGCCGAACCCGCCCCTAACTCTTCATGTTCATGAATGTCCCGGCTGCTGTTGACTTTCTGCTGCTGTTGCTGTTGCATGAATATTCAATCGTACGGGTGCCACTCTGCTAGGCGCACTGATGAGCGACAGACAGCAAAACACGCGTGCTTGAATCAACGGTCAAATTCCAAATTAGTTATGGCATACTTCAGGCACAACAACTTGCGAGGCACTAGCACCAGTCCTTAAAGGGACAGTCCACTGGGATGGCCGCACAGAATGGCCAGACGGAATCAGAGCTCTGGAACTTGTGACAAAGGACCCACAAGGCTGCCCTTGAGCCATGATTGGATTTGCAACTCCGTGCTGCTAGACACGGCCGCCAGGCCGCCCAGGGCCTCAGGCCAATCGTTCCAGGATAGGTGCGCATTCAGGTCGAACGTGTCTTTGGCATTCAGGTCGGCCATCCCTGCGACACACCGGCAAACAATTCGTGGGCTTGGTCTAGCGCTGGCCGTGCACAGGTAGACAAAAACAATGGTGGTTGCGGTGTAATGCGTCATGTCGTCAGTCATGCTGGTACATGCGACACCCTGAACTGTCGGTTACACAGTGTCCAGTTACACAGTGCAGTGTATAATATGCACTTTGACTTGTACTCGCGGCGAACAAAGACAGAACGCACACGCAGGCAAGGCCACCTGTGCCACAGAGCAGCAACCGACTCCACCAAGGATACCCTGGGCCATCAATCACAGAACCACAGCAAAGTCTGAACCAGTGAAACGACCACTGCAAACGTTTACACTCAGTCACAACATCGTGGCCCCTTTGCAAACCAAGCGCTTAGCACTTGTGCTGTACCTTGAGCCCACGCACCACTGCCCCTCAGCTCCTTTCAACATGCCCCTTAGCCACCTGCCTGCTGCCATCCGCCCCCTGTCCAACCTACCATGATTGACCATTGACGGCTGCCTCTGTGACAGCGCAACAAAGGGGGAGGAAGCGGGCAGCAGCTCAGGCGTGTCCTGCTCCTCATCTGCTGTTCCTTCACCACCATGCGGTTGCATGCCACCCCAGGGGCTGCACATGGTACTGTCCATGGGACTGATGTGCACGTCAGCGCAGGGTAGCCGCAACTCAGGTGGCAGTGCAGCCGGAAGCCCAGGTGTGGAACTGCCCCATTCAGCACCATGCGGTGCCATGCCACTGACGACAGGATCCAGAGGCTGCATGATGATATCATCATCGTCGCTTGCTTCGCTAGAGCTAAGGGTAAGGCGGCAGGTTGCCTGTGGCATACGCTCACATGCGCCCTGAGTGACCTGCATGAGCGGATGCGCGTCATGGCCTGGTGGCTGCAGCAGCAGCATTACCGGCAGCTGGGGCCTCACGACACGCAACACCCCTTCCCTGTCCTGTCTGCTGCTAGCACCGAGCCCCCTGCTGTCAGCCGATAGTTCATTTGCCTGGCGTGAGGTAGTACTGTTGCTGCATCGGCCATCAATTGCAGTACGACTGCCAGTGATGGTAAGCTCGCTAACCGGAGGGCTGGTGCTGCTGTTTGAGGTCTGGGCATCAAGATGCACTGTGCAGCCGTCTGGGTGATGGGTTGGACGGGCAGCGCGCGGCATGGGAGGATGCTGCTCCATGCCCTGTGGCAGCTCAGATGCAGATGCCTTACTGAGATGCCAGTCTGTCCGCTGGGAGGCTAGGGGTAGGCGGGATGTCATGACTTGTTCTGCGCACTGAGCTTCGCCCTGCAGGTCTGGGATAGTGCTGTCCTCCTGCAGTGTGAATTGCAATGACAACGGTCCTTGGATGATGCAAGGCCATGGGATGAATTTGCCATCAATGGCGCTGCCATACCATGAGGCCATGTGTGGATAGGCATGCGAGATCTTCTGCAGGGTGCAGGTTTACTATGTGTATGAGCAAGCACATAACTGACGGCAGCTGTGGCAATCGGGTGAAGTACTGATCGCCAGCCAACCCTGCGGTCCGTGAAAGTGGCAACTGTTCTACGGCTAGTGCACCTGTGCCATGCCATGCCACGCCTCATCACCTACCGGGGGCACCGGCGATCCCAACTGCAATGACGACCGCAGACCGGTGACACCCACATCGCTGGTCTTATCAGTTGAAATGTGAATCGCATGGGCCATGTGCCTGTTCACAACAATCGCAGGGTCGTGAAGGGCTTCATGTGGGCCAGGCCGGGCGTTGAGCGGCTGCCGAGGGCTGTGTGGCGGGGTGCAGGCGCTGTTGCTGCGCTGCCACCTGCGGCCCTGCACGTGTTCCCACACCCGCTGGGCGGACACGTCAGGTGCGGGGTCGGTGCCAACACCCACTGTTGGGGCCTCAAAGCCTAGAACGTGCAGCCGCTGCTGCTGCTGATGCCATTGCTGCTGCTGCTCCTGTTGCTGTTGCTGCTCCTGCTGTGGTTCCTTTGACCGCTGCTGCTGCATTTGCACTGCGTGGTCGTGCCGCTGCACCTGTTGTTCGGACTGGGCCTGTTGGCCTGGGTGCTGTTTGTGCGGCTGCTGCTGCTGCACCTGTAGGTACCGCTGCTGTGCTTTCTGCTGTACTCGCCCGGAGGCAGCCGTGCGCACAAGTGAAAGCAGTGAATCCATGCCGTGGCGGCACAGCTCTGCAGGTTGAGGGTTTTGTACCATGTCTTGCTGCTGTTCAGATTGTCTCATGGTGTTGATCGGAGGGTTCCGAAGTGCATGCACACTGGGGCTGGCATTGGCAGGTGAAGTGTTGAAGCTGGCGGACGCCATGTGCTGGTTTAGGGGGGATAGGGTGGGCATGGAAGGGGCTGGGGAACTGTGGGGTAGGCAGGGCTGTTGCGGGAGGATTGCGTGCATGTGGGGCATATGAGAGGGCGGGTGGCGGGCGGGAGTCAGCAGGCCAGCTTTGGGCAGGCGGTCAGGTGTATCTTGAACCAGGTGGGGCGCAGGCTGCATGGTGTTGGCATGCTGAGGGGCAGACTGGGTAGTGCGAAGTGGTGCGTGGGTGAGTTGGTGGACTGGCTGTGTGTGGGTTAGAGTGTGCATGGAGTGGGACAGAGGCTCCAAGGGTTGAAGTGTCTGCGTGTCAGCGTCAGTGTCCTGGGGCCATGTGTCATTCCATGCAGCATTGCTGAGTACATTCCATGGCAGGGACTGTGGCCCAGGGTATTGGATCACCCCGGAGCCTGGGCTGCTGGGCCCTGACAACACAGGCTCATGTGCTGGCTCGATAGTAACTGAAGACAACATGGCATTTCCGGCTGAGTTTGTTGGCCTGGCATTTGAACGCGTCAGCTGTTCCTCGGCGATGATGGTGGCCCATTGGTCTGTGGGGTGATAATACAAGGGCTGTTCTTGAGTAGTGGTAAAAAGGGTGACAGCGAGGTTATCTGCCGTGTGAAAAGAATCAATATGGGAGTGAGCATGCCCATCCATAGAACTCGCTGTTGTTGCTTGCGCCTGCTGCACGTGTGTGATACTGCCAGTTGCTGACTGCGTGTGAAGGTCATCAGAATTGTTGCTTATTCCTTCGTCTTTGGTGGACTGGTGGTGAGGCTGCGCACGGACAGCGGTGATGTGCTGTGGCCAGGAGGCTGGAGAGAATGTGCTGCTGCTGGATGAGGCTGAGGGACTGATGTCCTGGTCTGAGAATAGTAGATGATTCAGGTTGTGCAACCCTTGCCCTTGCTGAGTAGTGGGCAACAGAACCTTGGAGCTCTGGGCACTTTGTCCCACCACGAGCTGTTGTGGAATGTCATGTGGCACGCTAGGCAACTTGCAAGCATCTGCTTGCAACATGCGTACTGCAGGGCGCTTAGGACTGGTACGTCGTGCTGCACGCCCATTGAGAGAGGCCAAGATGCGCATGCACCGCTGCTGTTCCTGCATGAGGCCATGCTGAGCTGCCAGCCGTGCTTGTAGACTGGCTGTGCGGCGCCTGGCTGCCAGCAGCTTGTCCAAATGCTTCTCATCCCCAGCCATGCAGTCTCAGCTCAAACTTGCCACAGCTAGGATTGTGTTGGGGTCATCATGGGACAACCACTTAGGCACTGCGGTCGATGCTCACGCCATGTGTGCTCGTGGTCGGCCGAGCATGTACACTTGCACTTCTGACCATAACCTGGATCAACCACCGCGCGCAACCGACAAATTCAAATTGGTTTTCCTCAGATGGAGCTCGTTTCAAGCGCAGGCGAAGTCCCAGTTGATAAGACGGCGCGGACGAAGTCCCAGTTGATGGGACGGCGTGTCAACAGATGCAGACAGATGACTAAAGGCGCGTCCTCAAACGCATGTGGTTGGGCATGCCATGGCCTGGCAGTTCATGGACACTACAAAGGTTTAAGCACCTAAATAGCGGACATGCAAGCAGGCAAGCAGGTCCAGGGAAACTGGGTAGAACAACAGTATCCTGGACCCATGACGTCGACAAGCATTGACAGAAAGGATTGATATGATGTATCAACAGCAGCCGAAATTGCAGGGTTCCATAGCGGCAGGTGGTAAGTGAGCCTGCCGTTGTTGCACTGTGTCTGTGTATGTTGAACTATTTGGCCACTGGTCCACCAGTTCTAACTGCAATGCCTGAACTGAGCAGAGTTCGATGATACCTCCGCCTACACGTAGGTTGCATTGATCAGCTGTTATGGCCAGTCGTGGAGCCTGATTGTTACAACAGCTGGGTTATGGCAGACATCATTCGAACAACGCACTCACAATTCTGGAGTGTGCGTTACTCAACGCGAGCCACTCATCACAAAAAGTGTCAGGCCAAATCGTACATCACCACTTGCAGGAAGAAGCTTCCATAGCTCTAACAACGTGAGAGGTCACTAGCCTCTCAGTGGTTCCACAAGCGACTATCAAGCCTCTCCAAGCCTACATTAGCGTGAATGTTCTAAACATTCAATGCACACGCAAACACTGTGTACTTCCAGATGGCCTGCATTAGACAGGCCTTGCTGAGCACCGTGAGCTCAAACGGATGGCCTGTATGACCACAACAGTGTTCTCAAACAACAAGTGTTTTAGACAGTTAGCGTTAGTGGTTACCTGCCAGGTATCAGAACCAAGACAGTGCAGGGGTGGCCCCATACGTGGAAAATAGATTCACAAAGTGCCATCAACAGCTCTGAAACCCACATGCAATTGTCAGTTGTCACACAAGGTGAAAAGTCATGGAACTGAAACGCACACACGATTGTCTGCATGACGCACAGTGAAAAACACCTGCACCATCAACACACTCAACAACATGACAAACATAGACACACTTGCTCAGCATCTGCCAGACTTCGCCAGACCACTGAGCCAGGGGTTGGCATGAGTGGTGGCGTGGATAAGGTCCATGAGCTTCCCTCCTGCCTACATGCCTCCGCCTCCATGCCTCATGCAGTCGTGAGTGGCAATCTATTCTTAGCAGCTTCATCTAGCTCCTGCGGTTCAGCAGGCGTGGCGGGATAGTTTGCATACCAAGTGTTTTTGTTCACCTCGCTTCCAGAATCTACAAATATACAGATCGCAGATGAGAAACCGCTAACTGCTTGGCAGCCTGGGTTTTGCACATCAGCACTGTTAAGCGAAACCCTGCAAAGGACCATGACAAACACACATGCAGGGGCTTAAGTTGTGGTGTTTGCATACTGGAAATCAATCACTTGAAACATAGCTCACTTTCCCTCGGGCCTATCCTGCGTCATACTTCACATCACAAGCACGTACTGCTTATTAGTATGATAAGATAAACATCCATATGCAGCAACATGACACCATAGCGTGCAGTTGACAGCAAAGAATCCCTCAGCTACACTCCATCTGAAGTCTTAGTGAAACAGATAAGCGATGGCTATGGTTCAGAGCGTGCCACGTACCAATACGTTTTTGACTGATCTCCCATACAGGCTGTAGACGATGGACTGGCGCTTGACGACCTGCAATTCTTCATGAGCATGTGCTAGTTGTGCTGCTTGCTGCTCAGGCGGGACAGGCGTGCGGAAGGCCGCTTTCGCTCTCCTCAAAATGTATCTGCATTGCACGGCCCATGCATGATGGATGATACAGAGGTGATGCAGTGGAAGATTTGCATGGTGGCGTGACGATGTTTCGAGGAGATGGGCAGGCAGCTCCAGCCCACTCACTCTCTTATATTGTAATTGTTGAACTTCCTGCCTTCTCGAAGAAATGCTCTGAACAAAGCTCGGGTATCAACTGCTGAGGGCATCTTGTGACTCGCCACGTATGCTGGTATGAAAGCAAGCCAAAGCTCGACTGCGATTCAAGGGGTCAGTGGCACATAGGAATATGTCAGCTCTCTTCCACAGGCAGCCATCCGAGGTGGTGTATGGCTGGCCCCATCACTCACTGCCGTTACAAACCGACGCAGGCAGGATCTGCCCCACCCCACCTGCCTCGCGGGGACCGTGGCAAACACGCACGAGTGCACAATTATCAGGCGTGAACATACCGCCAGGTCTGGCCCAAGGATTGTTGGCGATGATACGCGAGGGCTTTGTGCTCTGAGAGAACAAATGCGGCCGAGCGCATGGCAAGCCAGGCCTAGCAGGTAAGGATACTCGACGCGTGTGGCTTTGTGTGGAAAGCCCGTTGCTGAAGCACCACCAAGCCAAAAGTTGCCTTTCGTTTTTTACCTTCTTCGTGCCTCTGCCACTGCAGGCCGTCTGCATGCACAGCCGATGTCAGCATGCCATGTGGCTGGCTGACTTTGCCGCGTTTGGAGGTCTGCGCCTGGGCGCCCAGCCACGTCCCTCCCTCTTTCACTGGCCACGCTCCGCGATGTCGCTTCTCCACGCCAGCACAGCCTTCCAATACACAGACAAGGGCCGCCTGGTGTGCCGATGGCGCTATCGATACTCTGCCCCGCCCAGCGGGCAGCACCAGCCAGCCAAGGGAGCTGACGCGGCGCATCAAGTCAGTGCGCTCATCAGGAGAGCTGGCCTACCTGTGGCAGCACCAACAGCACCGGTTCAACCAGATCCACACATGTGCCGCACTCATGCGCCTGGCACACATCACTGACCACAGCAGCAGTGGCTCAGATGTGGATCATGTCGTTGGCGAGCTGTGCCAGCATGCACGCATGCTGACCCACCTCATGGGGCCTAGAGAAGTTTCCTCGACCCTCTGGGCAGCGGCAGCCCTGCTTCACCAAGCAGACAGCACATGGGTCAGCCACATGGCGCATGCAGCACTGGAGCGCCTGGCCCAGTCCAGTGGGCAGGACATGGGCATGACGCTTTGGGCCCTGGCACGCTTGGGCCACCACCCAGGCCTGGCATGGCTGAACACAATCACCAACCATCTTCAACATCGCCTGCACACCTTAGATGCCCAGGCACTAGTCAACGTATTGTGGGCATTGGGCACACTGCGCCACCGCCCGTCCCCAGCATGGCTCGCGGCATGCACACGAGCAGTGCATGCACGCCTGCCAGAGCTGACGCCGCAAGGCCATGCCAATGCGTTGTGGGCGCTGGCACGTATGGGGCAGCCATGCAGCCAGGCATGGGCAGCTCATCTCTCCATGCTCCTTGCCTCCGACCTCGACGCAATTTCCATGGAGGAGCTATCTATGCTGCTATTTGCTCTGGGTCGCATGCACAAGCCACGAGCACAGCGCTCATCAGCCCATGCTACTGCAACAGCAACCCAACAGACAGCTGCTTCAGACGACCGCCCGTTGCCAGCAGCGGTGCTACAGGCAGTCTCAAAGGCAGTTGCGGCAGGCATGGCACAGCTGAATGCAGCGCAGGCTGGGTGTCTTCTTTGGGGCATGGCTCACATGAACTATCACCCAGGGCAGCAGTTGATGGACAGTTTCTTTGCCCACACGGAGCGCCTGCTTCACACTGCTGATGCCCAGACGTTGGCAAACATTGCCTTGGCCCTGCAGCGGATATTGCATCTACAGCCTGACTCAGCTATGCACCAGTCACCACAGCAGCACCAGCACCAGCATCAGCACCAGTGGACGTCAGCGGCAGAACCAGCTCAGTCAGAACAGCCCGTCAGCAATGGGTATGGCAGCCGAGGCAGAAACTGGGTACCAGCTGCAGCAGACAGAGGAAATCGCGAAGTGCCGCATGTGTTGCTGCCACATGGTGCCGATGGTGCAGCGCAGCACAACCACCACCTTACGCCAAACCAGTCCATTTCAGAGCTGTCACAGTCCACAGCACATTTACATGCCAACGCCCTATACCAGCAGCCAGTCCATCCACTGCACAGCCAATCTCTCAGCGAATCGCAGCAGCTGCCCTGCAGTCAAACCACTGGATTTCAGCACACGGATCACCAGCAATGGCAGCAGCGGCAACATCAGCAGCAACGACCGGAGCAGGAAGAACAGCCGCAGCAGCGGCGGCAATGCATGGTGCCTGCAACATGGGCATCTGCATTCCTGGCTGCAACTGAGCGCTTGCTACCACACATGGATGCCCGCACATGTGTGACATGTGCATACAGTCTGTCACAGTTAGGTGTGCATCCGTACCCAGCATGGCGGACAACATTCCTGCATACCGTGAATGCAAAGCTTTCGGCCGGGCATTGCTCAGCGGTTGATATCATGTGCGTGGCGGTTTCTCTCGCCCGATGGCGGGTCGCACCACCTGCTACCTGGGCGGCTCGGTATCTACAGGGATTCACTGCAAGTGTGGAGAGCGGCAGAAGCAGCCCTTATCACAGCAGTCGTACACTGTTGGCTTTAGCACGGCTTCAGCTGTTGCCAGAGCCAGAGGCAATGCAGGCTATTCGAAGGCAGTTTGAACAGCAGTTAGAGCATGTGACAGCAGCGGATGTACACGTGATGATGCGAGCAGCAGCATTGTTACCGTTGCTTGATGTGTCATGGCTGAGCGTTGGTGTTGGGACGGCACAAGACTTTTTGGAAGCCAGTGGCACAGCAGCGTGACAGTAGTTTAGCTAGTACTGCTGCAGTTTTGCACGTGGCTGCACAGTAGAGTAGACATTGAGCAAGAACGCATGCCGCCGCAGCGAATTGTGATCCTTGGCTGCCTGGCAGTGATTGATGTAGCTCAGCATAGGTATGACTGTAGCAACAGTTTTCATGTTTGGTGGTGAACCACGATAGACGATCAGAAACGATCAGAAACGTTTTGGGACTGTATCTCAAGCTTATGCCCGCTGGTTTGTTTCGTTCATATGCATATGGCTTTTTTCCTTCTTGCATTGAGAGGCAGATTGTGACAGGCTCATGCCTTGTTGTGTTACTAATGTTGCTCCACCGAGCGGAGAGGCAGACAATCTGATTATTTTGAACATGAATTCAGATCGCCATTCATCGCTTGGTCTGTTGTTTCTATAGCGATGTAACGTGCACTGGTTGGCGTTGGGCAAGTCGTGGTATCTCTGATTATATTCCATCTCAGTACGTGTTGGTGCTCGTCAGTAGAGGCTTTACGTCAAATGACAGCTCACAGTAATGACAGAAAAAGAGCTAGCCAAACAATCATCGGTTGTGTTACAGCGGATCTGTCGCCACAATATTGTCTGACCTACGCCTATGTTCTAGCCTTGAATGTGCAATCACGTCCAGGTACACATACACGAGTCAGCTTATCATACAACAAACCAGGGATCAGGCCGATAAGAGCACATTGCAAGTGGGTGGTTACCAACTGTCAAATATGAGCCTTATAATGAGTTTACTTGCTATGCGGCCTAGCCAAAATGAGGCTCCCCTGATCATTTTGTAACTCCAGTGTGTCCACGTAGTGGGTGGGTCAGTCACTGATTGTGCTGTGCGGATTATGACAGGGTCGGTGCGAGTGCCACAGGGCTCTATGCCCTGGGCCGCCCTGATTGCACGCGTCAGCTTGTTGCTTATCTGACATGTTCAAGTCCATTTGCAGCGGTCATTTCTATGGTTCTACTGTCACAAGAGGCTGCTGAAGCACTGCGGTTGACCGGCCATCAGACCTGCTCTGTTCCTTCTGGGACAGTCCTGAAGCTGTTATTGGTGCGCTTGAGGGAGGAGGGAAGAAGACGTGTGACGCTGCGGCTCAGGCGTGACAGCCCGTTGCTGACACGGATGGCACCCTGCTAAGGAATGGCACATGACACAGGAGCATCTTGTGAGCAAAGTTGCGACCTAGGCCTCAAACCATCACAGCAACCAACTGCACAAGCCTGGTGTGTCGGCAACACCGCCCAGGACAATGAAAGGAACTGCAGCCACAACAGACTTGAGTGGATGAACAACAGGTGACACCTGTCGTCGCGGTGCCCAAGTGCTGCAGCAGCCAATCCATTCGCCTGCTTCCTGACAACAAACAAACGTTTCTGACTGTCCTGGTACCTCAGGCTCTGGTCACAGCAGGCACACCAGGGCAGTCACAGCAGGCTGGTGCTTTGCAGTTGGGCGGCTCTTCTGAGGCCATGGCCCATCACTGCATGCCCCGTACCTGAATGCGTGTGGCTCCTGCGGCCACTGCTGCTTGTGTGCTGCCCTGCGCCTTGCGAATCCAGCGGGGCATGGCCACAGTCTTCTTGATGCTCGACAGGCGGGACAGCAGCGGTCGGCTGCGCCGCATGACCCACTTGGGCACGGATCGGGCCACACGTGCAGCGTACCTGCGTCACATGCATGCGAACAAAGGCACAGAGTCAAACTATGAAAGATGAACGTGCGCTGGGGTTGATCTATACAGTGGTTTATATTGAAGTGAAGAGTTGGCAGTGCAACATACAAGGATGAGACAGTAATTCGAGGCGTTCTTGTTGTTCACAGCACACACTGGGCGCTTTCCACTTGGCTGTTAAGTTCTTGGATGGTTTGCAGCTCAAGCAGGCAACATACAAGGATGGGTTGGCAAGCACTTGATGTACCGTAACGAAGGCGGAGTTGCTCGGAGCTCTTGCCACCTGGCTCCTCAGGCATGGCATGGCATCACAGGGAAGGGTTGAAAACGCATGCGAGTGCATGGCACCTTGTGCAACCGTTTGTGAATTGCTTTGGTCGTATGCATCTTTTGTTCTCACCTCAGTGCGGCATAGGCGCTGGCTACAGCGCCCTGCTGAAATGCATCCTGCTGGTGCATGGGCAGCCCGTCAGCCACGCTGAGCCGTGAAGGCCGGACCATGGAGACTTGCTCGGGTGCATTTGCAACGGTGAGGCTAGGAAAGTAGCGGCGCTGGGTGGTGGTGATGGTGGTGGTGGTGTGGTTAGTGGGCACCTGCAGGGCGGAACAGTAATGCTACTTACACGTTGATCATGCAGGGTGGCCGTGTTCATGCTTCTTTTGACCTTTCCTCTGCTCGGCCAAGCCAATAGTGTGCTAAGTGAATGATTCCAACGCCTTTAGATGCTGTGCTGCTGGTCTTTGCAACCGTGGTGCTCCCCCTTGTACATCACTGACATGCCTGTCCCTTCCATTCTGTTTAGGGGGTCACTAGGCAACCATACGTGCGGCGTATATGCCAATGGTGAAACATGCTCCGTAGATTGCAACGCTTTGTTTTCACGCCTACGAAGCATTGGGATCGCAGCTGTCTTGAAAGGTTCGCTGTTGTGAGCTTTCCTCCAACCTTGGACCGAGCTCCTTTGGACGCCTAAGCAAAAGTATGCGGCGCCCCTGAAAGCTGTGCGTACCTCCACTTGATATTGATCCGGGGCGGCGGAGGAGTCAAGAACCACTTCCACGAAAAGCGGATTTGTTGTCAAGTCCTTGAAGCTGCCAGGTTTGTCCGCAACCGGTGAGCCAAGCGCTTGATGATATTCGTTGACAATGCCTCGGTCCATGCCGAACGGACCAGGTAGCAATGGCTGAGAAGCCTTCGGATACATTATGTGCAAGACTCTGGTCTGGTTTGTGTCAATTTGCGACTTCAGAACGCGGGCAGGCCTGACAAACGCAATGTGTGGCCGCTTTCGCGAATGGGAGAACAACAGCTCCCGAAGAACTGCAGCGGTTACGAAAATGCTTGACATGTGACCAGAACAGCCACCATGCACGGCGCCAACTGCATGGCGCTGTCCAACCGTGCTGCCTGGGCAAAATAGCATGTCATGGCAAGCCTCCTTTTCCTTCCATGCCCTTGTGTCTACATTCAGGCATCTGGTCCATCCAAGCCTTGCATGTCCTCCAGCTTATCAGTTTATCCTCTGTGAGGTTGGCGATTCGTATTATGCTCTGCGCATGCTCGTTGCCGGAGCCTACACCTCGAGCTTTCAGGACACTCCTTACATGTGCATGTAACAGTAAGGATATGGCTCAGGACAGAGTTCATGACACAGGTCAAAGCAGAGTTCAAGGCACAGTTCAGGCGCAGAGGAACCTTCTTATGCGCTATGGTGTCGTTGAATACAGGTCCATCACTGTCATCATTGTTGCGGGGCAAAGCGGCATGCCCTTAGACTCCAATGTAGAGACGCAGAACGGCTACGTTTCTAAGTGAGACTCTAAAGTCAAGTTTTCATATTTGAAACTTACAACTCTTGTCACCTCAGCACCTCTGACAGTCTTGCAAGGTTGACTCTGGACACCATGCCAGGCAAGTTTTACCGATTCTCATCAACCTATGCAAGCCCATGAACCAACACCAATAGCTCAGCACGGCAAAAAAAAAGTTTGCCAGTTCTAGGACAGTTTGTGTGAATAGGTCTGTAATACTGCAAAACATGTGTGTGGATGCCTGGTAATAAGAAGTAAGGCCCAAAATGTGGCGTTATCCGTCAGACACCAGGCCCATATCAGACTTTTACATGCAAAGTACGTACCGCAAGTGGCCAAAATGGTCCTGCAGGTGTCAGCATGTGACTCTGGTGTAGACCTTGACACACCTGAATACCCTTGGTTTGCTTGGGAAGGCATTTTTTGCACATAACATATGCCTGCAAGGCTGGCTCCGGCACTCAAGAGCGAGTATAAGGGCACACATATGAGAATCAGCCTCCGAAACCATTGCCGGAACCATCGTCCAATCGTGTTCTGAGGCAGCAATTCAAGGGAGCGCATTGAGCCAACCAATCACCACTGTTCGGGATCCCCGACAGCCAGGGTTATTTGCGAAAGCAAACTGCAGGCGTTGGCATGTTCCTTTCGATCGAAGGTTGAGAACCTTCACCGCGCGCCCTTCTCGAGACAATAATCCTTCCTGAGTTCGACCGCACAACTTGTGGTGGGTTTCCATGCTAGGTAGCAGGCTGCAGACATGCAGCTTTGGCACGGCTGTGTGTACGCTCAGTCTGCAGAGCTGACGCACCAGCTAGTACCGGGTTTTGCTGAGCACTCCAGTTATCAACACAGTCAGCAGACCACCTCACTTACCATTGGTAACCATTGGTAACCAGGACAGCAGCACGTGCTATGCACAGCCAAGGGAGAAATGCTGTGCTATGCACAGCCACAGCCAGATAATGACAGGGACAAGGCAGATGCTAAGCAGCCGACACACCAACCATCTGGTGGCAGCCGCGGGCGAGGCAGGCAACGGGCCACACAGCGCCAGGGCAAGCACCTACAGACACACTGCAGCCACAGCAACCCCCAATTGATCAGCACGGCAGCTGCTGGGTCAGCACGGGTGCCACGACAGCCAAGTGGTCCACTGTTCTCAGCACGTCACCGGGGCGGGCTGAAGCAACGGCAGAGCTCCATGCACCAGGGTTCAGGGTCCAATCAGGGGAGTGCTTGCATGCGAACCAAGAGCAGGCAGTGGCAGGGCTGGATGCCACAGGGATGGAGCCAGGAGAGCCAGCAGTGGAGATGTCGGTGGAGGAGGAGGAGGGCAGAGGACTGCCGATGGTGGAGGTGGATAAGCAGAGCGTGGTGGGGGTGTGCGGATCTGGCTCGACGGGCAAGGTCTTTACTTACAGGTGGGCAGGCCAGTCAAGCGTGCCTGCTGGCCACCAGAGGACTCAATGGAATCACTGCATGATGTAGTGGGGCGTAGTGTATCGAGTCAACAGATGATGTCCATTCACAGTCTGGGAACCAACCTAGGAAATAGTGATCTGAGCGGCCGATGTTATTGGTACCTGACGGCACATTCAGATCAATCCGATAATTGACACATGTTATCTATGAGTCTGGGGCACTCCAAATATGGTTACAAAATTCTGTTCTCGTCAATGACGGCGTCACAGCTGCTGGGCAAAGTAGGGGGGTAAAAAGGCCAAAAATGAGACAAAATGTCGTCCAGACCTGCCATCCTGAGGTTGTTTGTGATACAGCACACATCCACGAACGCGCCTTGGTGTCGCGCACCTACTGGACAAGCACCGATGCATTTTGACTTGATGCATCGCAAGAAACGGCCGAAGAAAATCCCGGCGCCTGCGATACCTACGGTACGGCACATCCAAACTTCGGGTTTGTAATGATGATGGTGGTCCTCGCGTCACAAACAATCACTTGGTGCATCAGAAATTCTGTTCCAACATATCCACATTCTGTTCCAACCAGTCTTGGCTCGAGCCCATGGTCACGGTCACACCACCACCACCTGCCTGTCTCAGTGCCTCAGTGAAAGCCTGCTTGGTTGATGAATTCCTGCCTTCTATGCCTCTGCACGCTGCTGCGAGTGTTCCCGGACGGTCTTGTTCTCGGTCTCGGTCCATGAGTCGGTGTGCACCTTGACCACCGCCTGGCGCTGCATGTTAGCCTGCTCTGCAAGCTGATAGCTGATCCTCGCAAACTGCTGTGCGGCTGCATGGACAACAAGCCTGGCAGAGCACCTGACGCAGTGT
>QAXH01002119.1:14235-29886 GCA_004335635.1 Chloromonas sp. AAM2 | reverse complement strand
CCTCGGTATGTTGATGAATGGCCTGGCTCCTTGGCCCTCAGCCTTGCCCCCTGGGGGGAGAGGCGCCCTCGAAGCCCATCCTGCGGCACAGGCACAGCGAACACAAGCCAGTCGGCGCTCTGCACGCTGCAAGACAGACGACGTGCAAAGCAAGCGGGTCACTGCATGCGGGTCACTGCATGCGGGTCCCTGGCAATCCACTCGGTGCCATCAAGGCTCGCTCAGGATCTGAACGGCCCATAGCGTCTAACGGGATCCAACACAGGCGATCCACTACCCGACACACTGCATCAGTGGGTTGAAAACATGAAAAGCCATGTGATGATGATGATGATGACACTGCATCATGCTGGGATCCAGTGACAGCAGGGTCGAGTGGCAAGGCCCCACGCTTGGCGACCTGCGAAGGTGACCCCTGCAACACAGTGACCTGCTCCTTCCAAGCCACAGGCACTTTCTGCCACAATGCAGATAAAGCAGCCTCCAGGTGCAGATGCAGCCACGTATCCACGCGTTGATATGAGTTGCGGGTTGTAAAACATCCCTTTTCGCTGAGATGGATTGAGGTTGGCCGAATCGACCCGGAAACGTGGTGCATCTGAGTCCCTGCCTCAGCTCACGATGATTACAGCCTCTCAAAGCGGTAATTGAATATGCGCGATACGCAAGGTGTACAAGAATATGCAACCCTAGGGCTAGGGACTGTATGATGGGGCACAATCGCTTGCCCCTGCCTCTTGTCTATAAAGCTCTGTGTCATCTACAGGTTGCAGCAACATCGTCTCCATGCCGGGTCTTGTGTAACAGCAGCTCGGTGTGACAGCGATCCACTTGATTGCAAGCCAGGAAGTTAAGCGGTTACTTTTGTCATTACAACATTGCACTGTGCGATATGTGTCAGGCTTGGTCCTCCCGTGGTTCTGCTGCGACCTTACAGCATGTGATCATCACCTCCGGCTGGTCTTCAGAGAGACCGACTATTTCACACCTGATCCCGCTTCCACAGCGTGCATACAATGCCAGCTATGAGGACCACTTGCAGCTTCACACCAGGGTAACGGTTACATGTTACTGTCTAGCCAAGAAAAAAAAGTTTGCCAGTTCTGGGACAATTCCTGGGAATATCGCCAGGAGTCAGTGTTGGTATACCGTGGTGTGCGCGCTTGTCACAGGGCCTGTGGCGAACATCCTCTTTTTGGTGGGAGCAACCACACGTACATTGTTTATAAATTGAACAGCGCAACCCGTACTCTGCAACTACCAGTGATTACAAGAAGCGTAACAGTCGCCAGTAACAGTCCAGGTACGACAAGGCCATCGGTTTCATAGGGTTTTCCCTGCTACAGGCTAACGCGACCCAGGTGGATAACACATTCGGACGTTCCTCACCTGGGCCCTCTCCAGGCCCCCACGTAGCACACCCCTCACCTGCGCCCACGAGACCCACATCCCGTTATGCCAAGTGCCGAGTGCACTTGGCATAGTCATACAGGGTTGAGAAAAACGCTATGACCTGGACTCTTTCCGTCCTACACTGGAATTGGAGGGAAAACTGGCTTTCAATGCACATTCTCTACCTGCTATGCATTTCAATACTCTTCTTGAGCGTAGCATTAATATGCAGCCAGCTGCCCGTCAAGCTCTTCCTTACTTTAACTGCTTCACTTTCTGCTCTTTTATTATCATTGTCACAGAAAAAATATGCGTATATATTTCATTTCATCATTAGTATCATTCCAACTCTGCCACTATCTGGACTGCCGCAAAATCTGCCTCCGTCAGCGCCTGGCGACAAGCTGCATGTTGAACACCCCTTGTCGCAGGCTCAATAACAAGTGCACGTGTGACGAGTCCCCACTCGCGCGCTGCACCTTGTGCCCCACTGGTGCATGCAATTCAATAATGTGTTGTGAAATCTCACCACATCATGGTAGGCGTTGCCATCAGCCCACACATCGGCAAACGCATGCCACTGCTGCTCATTCACCCAGAATAATTCTTGTGTCACTAAGCTAGCACGATCCTTTTTGACTGTCGCCTCTAGACCCAGCTTCATTCTGCTCAGGCAGAAGAAGTCTGTAGGGAAAGCCGTTTTGTGACAACATAGAGCAAGTCAGGGCCAGACACCTCCTGCTGCTGCGCAGGCAGAGCAGTTAGGAGCGGCCTGTTGTCAGGCGCTGACGGACATGCTGCTGTCGCTGCTGCTGCTTGATCGTCGATGAGGCCATCTGACAGTCCTCTGGCACTGGTATTTCAGGCGGGTTGATGCGCGTGCTGGCACTGACAGCGCGCCAAAATCCCTTGAGGTCTGCAGCTCACTCAAACCATGGATGAACGTGGTGGCCTGCGCAACCCAAGGCATGCATGGCCGCTGGCATGCATCTTTGACACGAGTCATGCTGCAGGTAATAGCCTGTACTGGCTGACAAGGAGCGCTAACCAACAGAGACAGCAAGTGTGGACGCACCTTGTGTCTGCCCAATGTGAATAGCCTGCATCGCTGCCGCTGCAAGCATGCACAGCAAAACAATTCTGGTCAGATGATGTGCTGGGGTGCACACATACTGTACAATCATTACATACATTTCTGGGCCGTCAGCCAGGTAACTCTGCAGGCGCAGGGGACTGCTGGGAAGTGAACGGCTGAGCTCACACCGAGACAAAGTGCAACGCATGTGTTGGTGTGCATGGTGATGTGCATGGCCTAATGCGTAACAGTATCAGGATAGACCCTGCCTGTTACGGATATATTCCAAATCAAGGGATAATCCATCAATTAACGCGCATAAAGCAGTTGCATCATTCACAGGTGCAACTGTATCAATGGTATAATGCAACGGTATAATGCAATGGTATAATGCATACCATTGCATGCGTGAGACCAGCATGGGGAGTGTGTGTGTGTGTGTGTGTGTGTGCCTGGGAGTAGCAGCGCATGGCATGCATGCATCCGGCGCATGTGGAAACGATGGCACTTGATACATGCCAATGATACACGCGACCAGCTGGCCTGGTTGGTCACGACAGTCAGGAGCTGCGCAAACAGGCCTAGAGGCACCATGGATGTACATTTACAATGCACCATGGATGTACATTTACAATGCAGCAGCGTCAGTGCGCTGCCATGCCATGTTGTGCATCCCAGTCGAACGCCACATGCATGCCCTGATGAGACGTCAGACAGGCATGGAGGTGTGCGGCGACATGCCCTTGCGCCTGCTGCAGACATCAATGGGGGCACACTAGTGGGAGTGCATGCAAACAACCCCCTTTTCGACATGGCGGCCCAGCCTGCACCACACCTGCCGCCTCTTGACGCTGTCGGTACTGCATCACAGCGTAGTTGACACGGCCAACATCACCAGGTGTCAGTCCAGCGTCCTGCAGAGCCTTGTTCAGGTCCGCTGGCTGCAGCCCAAGGAAGGCGGGAGTGGTTGTGAGCCCAGCAGTGGCCAGCGCCTGCAGCTGATCCGGGTAAACATTGCAGAGTTGTCAAGGCCCATGTCCTGCAGCGTGGCTTGTGTTTTCTGCACTGCATGCTTAATGCTTCCATCCTGCAGGCACATGCAGCTCAGCTAGAAATAGGGCTAGAGAGAATAACGATTCGAAACTTTTGCCGTGGCGCCGCTTCGCAGCCCATACTTGTGCATCAAAAGACAGGCCAAGACTCCATACGCCCACCATAGAAACGTGATTTTTTAAGGTTGTTAGTGTTGTGAGTTTGGCGACACGACCATGTCTGATGAATGTTACTGACTCGGAAGTGCGAGACTCTGTTGCACAATCAAGTGCACAATCAGTTCTGTCGCACCAATGGGCAGCGCGTTGAGTTGATGCGAGAGCTCTCTTGCGCGCTCCCATCGGCATAGGCAGCCTTGGCATTGGCTTATTTATATGCATGCCACATAACCAGTGTGGGCCATTGCCGAGCTTTGGGCGCCATCAACGGGCACCTGACGAGCACAGCACAGGGCAGCACGGCTTCACACAGTATCAGAAGCGCCATATCCGGAGCCCCCAGCAATCACACAGCCAGTATCTATCATAGTACTCAGCACATTCTGCAGCTGCCATCAAGCTCGGCGACTTTAGGTTGGCATCAGAGTTTGGAGCAGCCGCGACTTGATTAGCGGAGATGTTCTACTCAAAGAGCTTAATTACGAAGGGCGGGCCTCTGCAGGTACTTGTCGGGCCTGGCGAAGTCGAGCTTGCACGGTAGCTTGCTTGCTAGCTGTGGTGCTCTCTGTGCCATGCAGCATGTGCCACACCGCCCTGTTTACACATGCATGCTTCTCTGGCTGCAGTTAGTATGGATTGCGTCACACTCAGAAAGGCGCATGAAGCGCCAGCAGCTCCAGGGGACCAGCATCCCAGACACAGTGGACTGCATTCTCCTGCCAGAGGTGGGACGGTAGCCATGGCTGACTATCTTGGATTCTCCAGCGAGTGGAAGAGAAATGCTGGGCTAACAAACACATCTTTGCTGTAGCTTGCTGTGTATCTGCTTGCGGCAGCAACCTGGCAACTTTTGTCGACAATTCAATGTGTTTTCCAGCCGACAGCGGTATGGCTGTCATCATGGCATGCCATCCTAACCCTGGCAAGTCCTTCCATGCACCATTGTCCTGCAGCAGAACGGCATTCCTGGGCTGGGCTCGCTAAGCTCCAGTGCCCGAGTGGTGCTGGGCCTACCCTCCACTGACGCAGCACAGCAAGCCATGCCCCTTGCACTGCGGCTCTCTGGGCAATTGCTCCTGGGAGTTGTGCGAGTTTACAAGGACCAGGTAGCGTACCTAGCTGAGGACGTGGAAGGAGCGCTCTGCAACCTGCAAGTCAGTGGCAGCAGCCAGCCGGAGGCGCCGGTGCCACTGGTGCTGGCAGTTGGTGCTCCCAGCAACGCCAACGCCAGTAGTAGCCACGGTGGTGGCCTGGCGGCCACCACAGGAGAAACCAGTGGCGACGACAGCGCGGGGGGGGGTGCAGCGCCTATTGTGCGCGAGCGGGGCACGCCGCGGGGCATGCGGGGCCGGCTGCAGGGCCGCATGCAACAACAGGCGGAGTTAGAGGAGTTGGTGGCTACACTTGGGTCAATGGATGAGGAGGAAGCGTTTCTAGATGGTGGCACAGGGGGCGGTGCGGGCCTGGCTGACTGGACTACCATCGGCAGCACGCGCGCTGGAAGCCAGGGCGCACGCATGCTGCCTCTCGCCCGCATGCCCTCGTTAGCGCTCACGGGCGGGAACAGCGGCCTCGCCACGCCGCTGCCCATCCTGCGGGGCGCCAGCCAGGATCAGGACTATGGCGTGTCTAGCGGCAGCGGGGTGGTGCGGGCGGGCGGCAGGCTGGGGCAGCCAGCGGACGATGAGGAAGTGTTTGGTGATTGGGGCGAGGCGGGCGGCCTGCCGTTGGACCTGGACGCACCTGGCGACGTCTGGCTTCTAGCGGACCCCACACAGAACCAGCCCGTTCGCCGTGCACCCACACCTGGCCGGCCCAGGGGTGGTGCTGGTGCAGTGCAAACGGAGGAAGCGGAGAATGAGCAGCACCTTGAGGATCCAAACGTATCAGAATGCGGAACTGATGTTGGCGTGGGTGAGCCTAGCTGGGGTGGTGCAAGCAATGGCCAGGCTCAGCATGCTGCTGGGAACGCACGTAGCGGCCTTGGAGTGACCCAAGGGGCGGAAGGCGAGGGAGAAGAGCAGGAAGCTGCCACGCCAGGAAAGCGAAAGTCACGCCAGGCCGACGTGGATTGTATACAACCAGCAGATGGTGATGTGGCTGCTGCTGCTCCCATGCGCTCCTCCGGTGCAGCAGCACATGCCCAAGCCAGCAAGGCAGGTGCAGCTGGAGTTCACAGGAATACTTGTGCCCTGGGTACTTTGGGTGTTGCAGTTTACAAGGCATGTCAGCTCGGGGACCTGATTGACCCGTCAGGCCAGTCAGCCTCCACCACCCTGCCCTCTGCTGCCGTGCGTGCTCTGCTCGAGGACAGAACCGCACTCATGCACCCGGGCAGGGCCCACGTGCATGCAGCGGCACGTGCAGCCAGCGCAAGGCTTACAGAAGGCAACCGGCAGGCCATACGAGCAGCAGCAGCAGCATCTGGCCACGCACCATCCCTGCGGCTGCTGCTGCTTCATGGCAGCACCTGTGCTCCAGCCGCCCAGTTGGAAGGCCAGCCGTCCGGGCAGCAGCATCAAGGCCTGCTGCATGATGGCGTGCTACAGCTACACCAAGTGCTACAGCCTAGCGTGCATTGTGGTGCCTTCCAGCCGCCTGCTTGCCGTCCAACTTCACGCACCGAGTACGGCCTGCCACGGACTGCGGGCGGCCGTTCACGCTCGCATCATGATGGCAACCAGGGCTCTGCCCAGCAGCTCCAGCTGACTCAACATCTGGCCTCCTATCTCCTTGCACCGTCCCAGGGGCCAGAGGATGGTAGGTGCCGGGGAGTTTCGCTGCATTCAGATGGAGCCAACATGCACCGCACACTGGCAGCTGCAGGCATCATGCCGACCGATGCAGCACGCAGCCTGCTCCAGCTGTTTCCGACTGTGCAGCCAGCCACTGTGCGCGGCCAGAAGAAAGTGGGTGAGCGTGATGAAGAGCTGGTTGACCACCCAAAAGTCGTCCAGCAGCGTACCAAGGCTGAGGGGTCCACTCCCCAACGAGGCCGTGCAAAAGCAGCAGCAGCGGCAGCTGCAGCAGAAGCTGCAGCAGCGGCAGCTGCAGCAGAAGCTGCAGCAGCGGAAGCAGCAACAGCAGCAGAACAGGCTGGGGATGCTGCAGGGGACAGTGCTGCTACCAGTGCGGGTGCGGGCTTGGACAGCCCACGTGAATCCCCCAGTCCTGCTGGCACACAGGCAGCCACGACAGGACAGCAGGATGGCACGGCGGATGGCGCACATCAAGATGGGATTATGCAGCCAGTGGAGCCACAAGGCGAAGCACAGGTGGAGGAAGAGGAGGAGGGCGTATCAAGCGACGGTGAGGGTCATTTCGGTGGAGCGAATGGCTGGGAGAATGGACACGGACATTGGGAGAATGGAGACGAGGGCTCGGCTGGTGGTATAGGTGCCTGCAGCTCTGCGCTCGCACCTGTGGTGCACGATGGATTCATTGCCCGCACGCGCGCTCTACTGGCGCAGCTGCAACAGCTAGTGGGGCAGCCGGGGCTGGGCATGCCGGCAGGCAGCCGGAAGGCACCTAATACACCTAGCCAACTCAGCCAGGTGAGCTCAGGCTGGGAGGACGTGGACTCATGGTTCAGCAGTAACGTACGGAACGTCCTGCTCTTCTGTTATTATCTTCTACTCTACTAGTCCCAGTCAACATCAGTGCCTACGTGAACAGGGGTACAAGTCGGGATGGCCAACCAGCACACAATCAGGGCACAGTCACGCATGTGACATCACCTTTTGAACTTGTGCCATCTTCCTCTGTCATGTCCAGCTGTGATTCTTCTGGGCCAGAGCACACCACGCCCATTCCCCGTCGCCACCTTTCCTCCCCCAATCCGTCCCCTCTTCAACTGTTGCCCTCCGTGTGCTGCTGGGCTGCAGGTGTCCGTGGCCGAGCACGTGTTACCCCGGGTGGTGGGGCCTGCTCCATCCTCCGCACAGCCGGCCACCCCTGGCCGATCGCGCATCTCCGGTGCACGCATGTTCGTGGACCTGCTGGTGCTGCAGGTGTGTGTGTGTGTGTGTGTGTGAGAGAGTGTGTGTGCGTGTGTGTGTGTGTGTGTGCGTGTGTGTGTGACAGGGGACAGGAGCTGGGGCTGTAGGCAGCGCAGCCTGTGGAATCATCAGCAGCACAATTGTTGTTCTGAAAGTCTTTGCCAGGTGTGAGACGTGTTGTTCTGTTCGATGTGGGCAAAAGTAAGGACTGGGTTTTGTGTGTTGTGTTACATCTTCATTTGCTTTGTGCCTTCTTATACTGGCCAGTCCTGCATATCCTTGTGCGCTCGCATGCATCGTTGTGCTTGTTTCACTGCCGCTCAATCTGCATTCTGTAAGACAGGCAGCAGTGTTCGGTAAGACAGGCATCCGGGTTCCCTTTCTGCGCAGTACTGGCTGACTGTCCCACACCACCTACTGACTGTGCTGCAGAACCGCTCCTACATCACGCTCAGCCAGGCCACAGCGTACAACGACCTAAGCATCACCAGCCGCCCCAAGCTACACGAAAGCATCACTGCAGATGCTGCCACCACAGCACAGACGGCATTCAATGCTGACGACGAGCCCATAGAACCCGCATTCTTTGAGGTGCAGAACGCCGGCCCTATGGGGTCAGTGCTGACTGGAGAGGGGAATGGGGCACGTGCAAAGGGGGTAAGGGATGCGCCCACCACGCCCCAGTGTAAGAAGGTTGCAGCCCCTGCCACGCCGGGGACGGGCAGGAAGGCAGGCCAGCGGGCCGAGGGAGGCAGCACGCATCGCAAGCGCCCCCGAATTTCCGACTGAAACCACGTCAATAAGCTTCAGTCATGATGCCCGTCATGTTTGTCTGCGCATCTGGCGCCACAGATGACATGGAACACTGGCTGCTGGTCTCCGGTCAGGGACATGCAAACTCACCGTCACTGCAAGTCGGTGTCATGCACCACTTGCCACGTAGTCACGTGGTGCCCAGAGCCTGTTGCTTCAAGCGCCTGGCTTCAGTTGCTGACCACAGGGACGACCCTGCTGTCCCAGGCCCACAGGTACACCCACAGAGGCACGTGATCCACACAACTGGGTGTCGCCCAATCCAGCAATTCACATCATGCTCTGGTTGAACGCGATCAACGTACTCGTTTCTTCCATTCTGTTGTCTCTGAATGGCCTGTGACATTCTGGTGTGGTGATCCATCAGCTGCACCACGTGATTGATCATGTGATGAACTGACCCCCCAGTGATCACCTGCGTTGACCCCCCACTGGTCACTGGTTGCGTTTTTGTTATCCACGGTGATTCTGCACGAGCAACTTGAACCTCCCAACCGCTTGCACCAGTTGTCAGCTTCGTTGCTGACCCAGACCCCAACGAGAACTAAAAGCGGCAGCAGTCCCACAGCGTGCAAGGTCAGGAAACAGGCTCAGGTCCAGGGCAGAGCCCCGTGATCAATCTATGCGTTGCTGTCACGTCCGTCCTATGTCGGTGTGTTTCTGTTCAGTTGAGATTGTGTTGTTGGTTGAGCTGTTCTTAGCTGGCAGAGTTGTTGAGCTGTCATCTTTGCTGTGTCTCAAGGATAAGTGCCCAATGTCTGATCATTCCATCAAGAGCGGGCCGCTTGCTACTGGATAGAAGGTCTTGCGCGTGTTACCTAGACTGTGCAACCGTTTGCAATCTTGCAAACGCTGTGTCACGGTCTGAGTGTAACAGCAACACTGCCTTTGTTACACAGCTGGCAGCAGAACCAGTGGTCATCAAATCCTAGCAGCCACACATAAATGACCATGAACTGGCTTCCCGGCGTTGCAGCGTATGACCGAGTCAGTCAGGGCGAGCATCGTCCAGCCAGTCGAAGTGAGCACAGACCGCAGGTACTCTGCAGCATGCTGATAGCGCCCTGTGGTGGTCAACCGATACCCAGCCGCTGTGGACGTGCCTTGCAATTGTTCGTCATCCTGACCCTCTGTGCATGGGGGTGATGTCTGCTGAGCGCTTGCTGTGCCTGCCTCTGTATCATTTGCCTTCAGTGCCTCGGTTGAAAAGCCAAAGACGGCCCTGCAAGAATGCGAGGCGTTTCAACAAGGCCTTTGATGACAGGAGCAAGCACTGGAAACCCTCCTGGCAAAGCAGCATGGTTAGGTTTGCACGACCGGTATGGCGAAGGCCACCTGCCACAAAACTCTGACAGCAACCTGTGTTTGTGCAGTGCTGCCAAGCTCAAGTAAGCCTCATCTCGGCCTTGCTTATCGAGCTATCACCCAGGCAGTCCTCACCCGGTTTGCGCACATCCGGCAGCGGCAGCCAGCACCGGCCGTAGGTCCCCCACATACACAAACACGTCCGCCGCCACCAGCAGCGAATACGGGACCTGTGAAGCAAACAGCACAGCAAGGATGAACCTCTGCAGCGTACATGCCATGCTGACAGCTGCTGGCAGGGCAAGTGAGTCGGCAGCTCCACCAGCCCAGGGCTTGGAGGAGTTGCAAGTCAGGACAGTGCTCACCCGTGCAGATTCACTTGTATCTGTGCCGGCTGCTGCGCGTGTGAGGTACGTGACTAGGTCCGACACCTCGAGGTGCTGGTAGCAGCCGCGGGCCGATGCCTTGGCGACCATGCCCGCAGAGAGGTCGACGCCTGTGGCCAGCAGTAGGAAAGGCAAGGACAGGCTGGTGACTGACTGGCCTCAGGGACTGACAGGAAAACAGCTGATATACCGTTCACGCCCTGTTTCCCTGAAACATTAATAAGGCACAACGTAACAGGGGCTCTGGAAGGTGTGACACAACGTAGAACAGGCGCTGGGCTGTGGAACCGTTTAGAACATTTCGAGGCACCTACCACCCTCCATCTACTGCTGGTGCCTCTGGCAATGAAGCCTGCACTCTGACTGTGTTGGCTGGCCCGCGGCATCAGGTTGAACACTTGGCTCCTGCATCGCCTGTGCCCGCCCACCTTCCAGCCTGCCCGTGTCCCTAGCCATGTGCGGTGCTATGAGCGGTCCCATGAGGCCGGTGCCGCAGCCCAGGTCCACCGCGCGGGTCCAAGGGGCAGTGCAGCACCCAGCGCCCCCACCAACGGACAGCAGCAGGTCCCTGCATGCATACATGGACTCATGCATAATCGCACTGGCCCGTCTCCGGATGGGCCAAGGGGCAGGAAAGCGCCAATGTGCACAGTGCGGGCAGATGTGAAGGGCCACCAAGGTCTTTACTCAGTAGGGTCTCCTGCCCAGGTTAAGGTACAGCAGTACTGCATGAGATATCTCAGCCGGCAGCCTCCGTGGTATCGTGTATTGCCATGTGGCTGGAGTGCTGAGCGTGGAGTGTTGCAAGGCCACTCACATGAGCAACCATGGCGTCTTGTACTCGAGTGTCTCCACAAGGTGTGAGTCGAAGTTGTCCGCGTCTGAAAGCAAGGCATGCACAACTGGATGTCTGCGTCTGCACTGCGCACCAAGCTTTTCCTGACCCCCTGTTTTCTGCACACACAGCTGTTCTGCATTGCACCATTCATTCCATGCCGTACAAAGGCACATACCCTGCGATGACCAGGACACGGCAGCGATGCCACGAACTAACAATGGTTGGGGCACTGTCACGTCTGATGGTCAGCAGGGGCCAACAAAAACAGCCTGCATGCTTCCAGTTGGCGAACAGCAATCGCCACTGTTGCCCCAAACTCACTCGGCTGTGAGAGTTGGCCTTCTTCCCCTCCCCTCCCGGTCAGACACCACGGGTTGACTCACAGGAGTCGAACAGTCCCGCCACTAGCTCTGGTGGGGCTGTGGGTGCTGCATGTGCGTTGCCTGTGAGGGCAGCCAGCCAGAAGCTCGCCTCCTGGTGGCCCGGGGACACAGAGAGGTGCTGCCTGCAACATGGCAAGGGAGGGAGAAAGGAGGGTGGCTGCCAGGACGGTGGACGTGATTATGTTTGGCGTGAGTGCATGTGAATACACTAACAGCAATTCTGTCAGCCAGCATGTGTTCTGTACTTGGCAGGTTGAAGAAGCGAGCCCATGTGTAATCTTTGCTCTTCGCCAGCTTCTCAAATTGCTTGTCTGTCAGATGGCTTACTGCCAGCCAGAGCTGCAGCTTGTCAGAATTACCAACCACCCACTTGAATGCGTTGGCTGCCTCCGGATGCCGCCCCACCTGCCTCAGCAGACAGCCTAGGCTGTAGTGCGCCCTGGGGTGCTGGGGCTGCAGGCGCCAGCGCACACAAGACAGGTCGGTCAGCCACAAAGCCGATGTCAGGCACCCCCGTCATTGAAGCGTTACCAGTTGGTTCAGTCTCGCTGTGCTCAAGCAGACGATACACGGAATCGACATCAGAATGCAAATTCATGCATATGTATTGGAAGGCAAACAGTTGAGTGCTCCGCATCAGCCCCGTGGTGCTTGATTGCCTTTTGTCTGCTGGTGCCAATTGCTACCTTTGGCTTGCTGACGATCCTCCATGTTGGGCAGACAAGGGCGAGAAAAGCAGGGCACCACAGGTGCCTGCTAAACGTGTCCGCCAACCAGTCATGTCGGAGCGTCAACCGGTCACCCCGCTGTTCGCTCCGTTTGCGACTGACACACATACACACACATGTTTTGCTGACACACAATGTTTGCTGGCGGTATTGCAGACCTATTCACAGGAATTGTCCCAGAACTGGCAAACTTCTTCTGTTTCTGGGGATGATTGTCTAGTCCCAAGTGCGCAAAAACGGCAAAGAAGGCAGTGCACTGCAGGAGTATGCCTGCCAACTGGACATGGCAATGGTGTGATGAGGGACCCATCAGTGCCCTGCATCTCACACCCGGCCGCACAGGTGCTTGATGCATGGCTCTTGCCTGTAGCTGTGTGATAGCACGGAATACCTCCGCAGCACGTGCGGGCCTGCCGAGCTTCGTGAGCAGCCGCGCCTGGTGCTGAAGGCTCTGCAGGCACAGTGTACCGAAGGGCCCATACTCATGTCCTGCGTACAAACCTTGTATCCGTGCATGATGCTTCCATCAACAAGTGTCCTGCATTGAAGGCCGTAGACATGCACGCTAAAATGGGCTGCAAAGTACCTTTAAGCTACTGAACGTCTGGCTTGCATGAAGTAGGCCAAGAAGGCGCAGCGACTGAATGTACACATGCATGAGACGTGCTGTGCCGACAAGCAAGTTCTGTTGGCTGCTAGAATTTACACCTAGCAATTGAGTGTCGCTTGGTGGCTGACTCAGGCGTGAGTCCAACGCACCACGACATCTGAGGGGTCCTTTTCAGTTGCTCGTTCAAACGCCTCCAGTGCGTCTTGTGTCAGGCCCTGGCGCTGCAGGGCCACACCCAGACTGCGGCGATACCTGCATGGGTGCATGCTGGGTGTATGAAGCATGGGGACTGTGCGTTCGCATCAACCAGCTCAAAAGATACCGGGCGCAGCTGGCCTGCAAGTGCCTTCCTCAACACCATGCCAGCATACTCAGTACAGAGCCATACCAATTTTCAGTTTCTGTCCCACGTGCAGTGTGGTCAGGAGCTGACTGCATACTACCCTACAGGTGCCTGCTGTCCACTCCTGCCCCACCTTCGGGTGGTCCCGCAGCTGCACTCACTTTGCCTCCCCCGGTTTTGAGCTGATGGCCGCCCACAGCAGACGCACGCCCTCCGCCGCCTGCACACGCATGAGCAGCATGCCAGGGCATGGCTCGAAACCTTGTTGGACGCAGCTAGCTAGAAGCTCACAAGTAAGCCCACTAAGCCAGTGAGCCCAAGGCAATCATGGGGCCCCTGCAGAGGCGTATAAGCCTCTCAACTGTGTGATTTCTGTGGGCCATGAGGCTGTGTACTGTCGGTGTGAGGCGCATCATGCCTCCCTTCATGGTTTGTGCTGCGCCTGCATTCCACACAGACGCGCATCTGAGCCAATGCTGTGACACTGCCAATGAGCCTTGCTGCAAGACGTTGTGTTGCGCTGCAGTGGCCATACACGTGTGTGTGGCCGCTGACTCACATGCCATGCAAACTTTAGGAGCCCACTCACCTGCTTTGCATCCACCACTACAGGCTCCTTATGGTTCGGTGCCGGCTGCTTGGTTTTGCCGTTTCCCTGTGCCTGAAGCTGAGTCCCTTGCCCTCCATGACACAATGGGCAAGTGGGGCATGTGCCACCAGAGGATGCAAGCGCACCGCTGCCTGGGCACGTGCTGGTTTCAACCAGCAGCGCGCCAAGCTGATGCAGCGTGTCAGCAGCCAAGAGGTTGTTCAAATGCAGGCGAAGCACCTGTGGAGGGTACATGGAAGCATGGCTGAGTCGTTGTGTCAGGTGGGTTGGACATTGGTTGGGTCAGGGCTGGCATGCATGCGGTCTGTCTTGTGACTGTTCTTGCCAGAGTATCCACTGGTTGGGTTCACCAGGAGGAGATGGGAGAGCCTGAGCAGCGGTAGTATGCCTTGTTGTAGATGTCAACCGTCAACCGCATCTGTTGATAAGCGCACGGCGTACCTGTTGATAGCATTGGATAGCCTCCAGGAACCGGCCAGCCTTGTGGTGCTGTGTTGCCTGCAGTGGGTGCAGCCATCATCTCTGTGGCAAGAATGAGACTCCCAAACACGCAGCCAGACCATTGCAGGTCACTTGCTGTTCGCCAGTTTGCCGCAGGAATTGAACAACAGCTGCCGTGCAACAATGCCAGCTACGCCAAAGGGTAACGGGCTCCATTGCTGCTGTTGCGCCATCAAAGCCGCCCACACCGCCCCCCATGCATGTACAGCCCAGCCCCGCACCTGCGCATGGAGATCGTCAGCCGCCATGGTGCCACCGGCTCAACGTCGCAGCCCCCAATTATACAAGCACAATGTGTGGGCGCTAACAGAGCGGAAGAGAAGGCGAGAAACAATCTGGCAGTTACCGTTCAAGCTGAAGTCGCATCCCGCGTTTGATGATTCACCTTATTCAATCAGGTAGGCAGCGGTTGCAACAGCGTGCGATGGTCTGCACACCCTCACATTTCACGCCGTGCAATTGGTCACGTTGGGCTGCCCAAGTCTGGGCATCCTTTGATCGATAATGCGTTTGAGGCTGCTGCTGAGTACCATACTAGACTGCCAGGACAGGACGACAAGCAACCCGACCCAATCATTGCCGTATTCAATGCAATGCGTTACCGGTTAAGGCGACCGGCAGGACAATCGCGTGCAGACCAGCAATGAGTTTGTGACGCCTATGTCTGCAAAGGCGACATACCGCAGCATGGTACGTAACAACCCCTTTGCAACAGCATGCAATCTGACTTATCAACAAAATAAAAAACCTGTGGTTACTGTTTGATTGCTCAGGACACAAGACAACAAAGCAATCGACTAGCCTGATGCTCACGACATATTACACGTCCTAATCACGAACGAACGGACTCTAAGGATCTGCTGGACGACTTGTTGGTTGCTGCAGATGGTTGACCGGAGTAGGCCTTCTGAATTTTATCGCTTGTTCCCATTACCTGATCATGATTTGACATTCAGATATTTTTTTGATATGATATCAAGGCCAACATATCTAGAACCTACACATAATTCAGGACCTGTTGATTCCTGTTGCGCAAAAAGGGCGACAAAAGGCAAGCCGTTGAGCGTCTTCCAACATCGTTGCTAACAGATTACAAGCTGCAGCCAATCACAACTCTCTGGCATATGTACAAGGTGCCTCCTAAGAACGCAACTGGCAGAAGCTTGTTAAAAGGCTAAGAACTTGCTGGCGATAAAGTGGAACTGACAGCTCTTCTTCCCGAGCGTGCCTAGGCGGGACCAGACTTGGCCATCACAAAGCAACCAACCAAACAACGACAATGTCTACTAGTACTAGCGATACAGTACAGCGCACGTTCTCCTGCCACGCAGGTAGAATGCAACACATGCCACTCTGGGCTTCGCTGAACCTGAACCAGACATACCATACTGCCCTTTTCCTCCCACCAGGTTCAACAGAAAGCCAACGCTCACCACTTATCCCACCGCCCGCCCCCTC
>QAXH01002119.1:0-14200 GCA_004335635.1 Chloromonas sp. AAM2 | reverse complement strand
GCCCCCTCCTTACTCTGCCCGCCTCTCACGCCACTTCCAGGTTAACCACGTGCCATGCACAATCCACAAAATACCAATGAACAATCAACTCCCTCAACGTAGCGCAGATGACAGATGAGCAACAAGCACTCTTAAGGTAGCGCACAAACCACACATGTGACCAACGCCACATGGCAACAGCAGGCCATAAGCAATTGCAATGTTCGGCCTGGCTCCGTACCAACACTTTTTTTAGTTTGCCCCAACCTCCTCGTAGAATGGACCTCTTTACCACGCAGGTTTCAAATGAACCGAAGACGCTTTGCATTCGTTGACCAGCCATGCTTTCAAAACTCGTTGCGATTAATCTGACAACATGCTGTTTCCGGCCAAGCGCAAGGACTTGCTTGTTGCGAGATCTGCCACTTGTCACGCAAGCAAGGCCTACCACGCGTAACAGCTGCTAACAATAGTACTTGATGCACGGAAAGCATCCCGTGGACAGGCTTGGTACATCCCTTCATGTAAAGAGGGTCAAATGAGGCGGCTAGAACTGGCGATGCACTGGGTCTACAGCAAGTTCATGCTAGCATGCATGCGGCACGCACAGACAGCAAGAAAGGGGATTCACATTCGTCAACAATCGCATTCGAACAAAAGCATTCATTTGCAGCAACTCCTCACTGACAACAGGAGGCAGAAGGCTGCTGCAATGTAAATTTTTGATGTGTGCTCAACCTTATTGGTATCGGCAAGAACAAACCCGGAACAAACTGTTTTTCTCTCTGGCCCGCTTGCAAACCATATAAAACCCTGACTAACAAACAACATGTTCGGGAAGACAAAGAGAGAAAGCATGAGTAAAAGCGCAGGGAGGAGTGATGTCAACGGCTGGTAGAAGGGTGTCTATCAGCTGGAGCCAGAAACAAAGGACAGAAAGCAGTGCATATGTATCTGATAACAACATACAATAAGTTGCAGTACAATGTACGCAAACAAGGAGGAGGAGGATAGGTTTGAACTCAGGAGGCTGGCCCTTCTCCATGACAGGTCAGGGCTGTACATTACGAGCATGGCTGAATCCCAAGTCAGCTTACAATGAGCCAGCGAGGCGTTGACAGCAACTGGCGATGTAATCAGTTGCCAGTGGGGGGAAATAGTTTATGGCTTCTGGCTAATATGATACACGGTTTGGATGAAGTTTGAATACATCGGATTACAGGGTTATTGGCATGTGATCCACGCTTCTTGAGCATCATATATCTAACTTGACCTTTCTGAAGTCCAATATCCTGTTAGGTAGCAGTACAATGATTGTTTTTCCGTAACTTGATGAATTGGTTGCATTGTCATCATGATGCTGTACAAACTGTACAAACAGGTGTAGAATCACCTCACGGATTGTACTTTCTGCTGTGTATTCGGGTACTGTTGAGTACTGTTTTCTGGCTAGCCGGCACTGGATGAGAGAGCCAATGCCATTCTCTTGCACCATAGGCTTTCTGGGATTCGCTCCTTTATTTGCTGAGTGACGATGAAGTTGATCAGGTACAGCCGCGGCATCATCATGTACAGCGGCCCGGGTGACTCGCTGCACAGCAGTGCATACTCACTGATGCCCGTGCTGCTGATTGTGGCAGCAGCGCTGGATGTGCTTGCACTAGATTCGCGGGTGATCTCGGGCTCGCCACGAACGTCAACAGCAGCTATACTGCCAGCAGGCGCAGCGGCAGCAGCGGTGTCTGCAGTGGGAAGAGGCACGACGGTGTCGCTCGATCCAGCTGCAGTATCTGTCTCCTGGCTACCAGTGACTAGCGTGTAGTGTATGCTGGCTATGACGTCCTGCACACCTTTCATGCGCAGGCACCACGGCATCAGCGCATCTGCCACCGGTACAACTGCGGCTTCCGTAGCAGGCTCAAGCAGGCCATCGCCTCTGCGGCGGTGCTCCACACGCAGAAGTGGTGAGGCTTGCAGCACGGCCTCCGCAGCTGCAGACAGTGCTTGTAAATCACCATGGTCGTCTGCATCCAAAACCACACACATTCCTGGCCTCACAATGCATGCGATTTCCCCTTTGAACGCTGGCAGGCCTTGGATGGTAGTGAGCTCGCCCTCCCAGCCACAGGCAGCAGCAAGTAGTTGCGGAAACTGCAGGCCAGCGAGCAGCCTGGCTGGATAACGACCATATCCATCGCCAGCCCAAGAGCGCCCTGCCACGTTCGCACTCCACCAAATCAGGTTGGGCAGTCGCAAGGGTCGCTCTACACTGGCATTGATCAGATCACTCTGAAGGTGCGTGAGAGCGGTCAGTTGCTGCAGCGCTCGTGTGACGGTAATGCCAGTGGGTTCGTCGTCCTGTCCATGCCACCTGCCACTGTCAAATTTCAGAGTGTGCAGCGTGGAGGCCCAGGCGGGAAAGCACTGCGCAAGGCTCTCCATGGCGGGCGTCTCGGGCAGCTCATGCACAATCCATTCGCAGCGCTCTACCTCCAGGTGCTGTAGGGCTGTCAAACGAGCAAGACTCGTGAGTGGTCTTGAGTCGTTGAAACGCGTATCGCAGCACACGAGACGCGTCAGACCGACCAGAGAGGTAAGCTCACTCGTCTGCAGCCAGGCCAGCCAATGCTCCGATGATCAAGTTTGCCACACCCATGCATACACCAAGGAAGTCAGTTTGCACAAGAATGCCGCGAAGTGCGTGTATGACTTAAGTGCGGGTCCGCAGATCGGAACAGAAAGCGCCAAGATTGAAGGAGGCGCTACGCTGTCGTACACGTAGATTTTGTTACAATTTCACAGTAAGCTGTACACGAAACATGAAACAGGCTGCGCAATCCGACACGTTGGAGGTGAACATGATTACATACAGTGTCTCAGATGTCAATTGCGATGATTTGAACCGCGTGCGCACTAGGATCCACATGCACTGATCCGAGCGGATTACTGTTGTCGCACACGCAAGTTTGCTACTCGACGCGCGTATTCTGCTTGACGGCTCGTCAAGACCCAAAATCCTCACCTGAACAAGAAAAGCGCCCGTTTCGTGGCCGTTCTGGTCAAACTCCTCTTCATTGTCCAGCAGGCGCGTCTTGAGACCGGACAGTGTCAGCGCCTTGAGCCCTGTCAGCGCGCCCAGCCCCGTGCCACTGCCCTCCTCGCAAAAACAAAGCCTGTCGAAGGTGAGCTGAGTCAGGGTGGTGGGCAGCCATGCGTCCAAGGGTTCCACGACCATTAGGTGACGCGCGCTCAAGGACACCAGCTGAGGCATGAACGCAGTGCCAACGAACTGCACGTGGCAGACAAGGCGTGGTAGAATGGTCGGAACGGGGATGCTGTGCAATGGTCGCGCTGGATGGCACATGGCACAGCAGATCCGCAATGTGATTGACATCATCTGGTTCGCCCGTGGATCGACGTTTGCAACAACGTGCTCGCCTCGTCTGCATTCGTCCAATGTGATGCAGAGTGAGCTACCTGCGCTGTCCTGTCGCACCCACCTGCCCCAGTTCACGGTCTCCCACTCCTTCCTCGAGGCACAGCTCAACCACTCCATCGCACAGGGGCTGTATGTTGCATTGCCCTGGTTCCATGGCGGCATGCAGCAATTGTGCCTGCTCCTGCCGTGCAGCTTCAATGGGCACGAACCGCCGCCAAAGGTTGTTCTCTGCACACGAAAAGCATCCAAGAGACAGGCAAAGGTACGTGTATGGGCATGCTGGTGTGTCAGCTCATACGGCGCACGGGCAAGCCAGTTGTGCCTGTTGTGTTGCCGCTTTACCAGCTGGTGTGCCTGTGTGATGTTGCAGGCCCGATGCAGGCCCACCTTCAGCATTCAGATGCACGTCCCAGATGGCCTGCTCCTGCTCTGCGTCGAGCACCCAAGGCAGCTTCACGTGGAGCACTGACGGCCGCATGCCGCTCCGGGCAGCAGCATGCAGGGCCTGCAAGGCAAGAGTGTTTGCCATCATCAGTTGGGCATTCATGACTATCCAGTCCTGAACAACACACTTGGTCTCCCCATGAGCATGCTGTACGTTGCTCATCTGCCACCCATACATCCTCACACACACGTGCTATCATAAACCCAAAGATGCATGAAATGCGTGCTATCATAAACCCAACGATGCATGAAATGCGTGCTATCATAAACAAGACAAGCCTCTATTGTTTTGGACGCACTGGGCAGATTTCTTGATTCAAGTCATGGCCAAGCTTTTTGATCAGATGCGTGGCCAATTGTTTACACCCATCTTTTGTGTTACTTGTGGGACGATACAGATGTAAAACCCACCCACCCAACCACCCAACAAAAAAACCCACACTGGCTGGACGTGTGCGCGTCTCGCCAACATGCAGTTCCAAGAACACTGACCTTTGTAGCATCCCATGGAAAACACTCATCGTCGGTGTCCTCCTCCTTCCCCTCCCCTTGCTCCAGCACCAACGCGTCCCATGGCGCAACCCCTGCAGGGCCGCCCTGACCCGTGCCCACGTGCGGTCTGTTGGGTGAGTGCCTGCCGCCCGCCAGGTCCAGGCACACCTCGGTCACAGCACCATCCAGCAGCTGGCGACACTGACGGCTGGCCGCACGCAGGCCAAACGTGGCTTGAGGCCGGCGGTACCAGGCCACGTCAAAGCTGAACCGGCGTGGGCCGCCCTCCCATAAGCGCTGCACCAGCCGCTCAGCAATGAGTGGCACGGACAGGAGGTCAGCAAAGCTGGCCGGTCTACCCAGCGTTGCAGCTTCATGTTCTGCCAGTTGACCGCTGGTGCCAGCTGCAATGTGACTTCCAGTGCTCCTGCTGGTGGCTGGGATGGCAACAGGCGCTGGGGCCTGCGCAGGGGCCGTGGCTTGTTGCCCTTCCTCTGTGCCAGACCGTCCTGCGCAACAAACCCAGTGGAGACAGCCAACCATGTGGGCGTGCAATCAGCTGAAGCGGGGCTACGAAGCAATGCTAAACTTTATTTCCAAATTTTGAAATGTGAGTCAACCCTCAGGTGTCTTAATTTCAATGGCAATGGTTGTGAACTTGGAGTGATCCAAGCAACACTCTCACAGACTTCGACAGCCAGTGCCAGTCACCCACTGCACGCGAACAGAGTGCTTAGACTGATGAGGCTCAACTGACGTATCCTATATGGTGAAAAAAACTTGAGGGACGCACGTTCGGACGCGCCTCCGCAGCGTATATTTAGACATGACAGGCGATCTGCCAGGTGACGCCAGTTGAGGCCACACATGGACTAAACGCGGTACGCGCCACCATGTGCGTTGAACGAGATCTGATTGTGTGGGTGCACACGAGACTCCGGTCTCGTAGATGATAGTAGAATTCGGCCAAGTAGGTTTTGAAGAATCACTAATGAATATAGTCGGTCCCTTACTAAAGACCTATGACCTGCTGGACGTGCGCCACATCTTCACACAGAGTCAGAGATCTGCGGCAATTGCCAAGATCAACAATGCAAACAACATTTCCAAATGAAGCTTGGTGTTTGTAGTAGATGTGCAACTGCCAATAGGAAGTAGCAGACTACGTGGTCGACAACGTGTCTTGACAACCTTCAGCGCATCAAAGCAGTGATCTGCCAGTTGGTAATGCCGCGTGGCTGGCTCGATGCCCGTGACTGGCGCCAACAACATCTTGGAGCAATCGCTAGCACAGCTGACCTTTCCGAAACCTCTATGGCAGCCACACGTCGGTAGCTCGTGTATGGCCCTGCAAGACTTCGGCTTTGACCCTGATGTAGGTAATAACAATTGCTTCCAGGGCAGCCACCAGACTGCAGACAAAAGCACAATACCTTGGCTCAGCTTGGCTTGTGTTGCCAAGCTTGTTGGCTTCTGTTCTGATGTAACATGGAGTGGAGTGTCACTGTCCACAAGTCATGATGCGCCCTACCCATCCATCTTTTGGCAAACTGAGTCACTCAGGACAGGTGACACCAACACATTGCTACTGGCTGGCAAACATCTTCTTTTCTGCTGTAACGACAGTGGATCTCAATGCTAAAGAGTTCGTTCGAGTCATTGCCTCATCAGTCAGATGCCGTGGCGTTGTGGAAGTTCAAATTGGCCTGTACTTAGATCAGAATTGTGTACAGGCCTCCTGGACAATAGTATCAGTTTGAGCTTGGTGGCTCGCACGGCAGCAGCAAGAATGCTAAACTGCACATTGCAACTTCGTTTCTCTTGTGATGATGGTTGTTTATGAGGTTTGGATTGACAGTTACAAGGAGGGAGTGCATGAAGCACGTCCACCGCAAGCATCAACTATTTGCGCGAATTGCAAAAATTTCTCCTAGTATAAAGGGGCATCTGGCCGTGTCAGCAAGGGATGGTGAGGCCCTTGTGGCCATCACCCCACAGAACAATCGTGTGCCCTACGCCATCTGGGGCCTAACTGGCCGTGGCAGCGTGCATTGAGTTCGCACTGGGTCAGTACTGGGTGAGTACTGGGTGTTTGAACCCGAGATAGCTGCCAGCATCTCCAGGCAGCCCATGCAATTCACACTGGCGCAGACAGTCAGCATCACAACAGGGACAGTCATTGCTGCTCGCCAGCAGGTCAAGCGTATGAGTTGAGGTTGCACTTCCAGACCGGCCCGCTCATCTTCTTTTCCTCATTGTAATGGCAAGGAATGGTCAAATAGATTTCAACTGAGATACAAGGATACGGTTGAGCAGTCGCCTCTGTCATCTGCAGCGGCTGCCTCATCTTTCCTGTAGGTGTACCTGATATACTGTTATGGCAACCAAATATACTGTTCTGGCAACGCTGGCTGCTATGCCGCAGCTCACCACTGTCATTCTGACATCTGTACTCAAGCACGGCTAGCGCAGGTTTCTTATCATGTCGCTCCTGTGGTTGATTGGCGCAATGAGTTAAACGGCATTATTCAATTGCAGATCAGGATCAAGTACAGCAGGATGAAGACATTCAATGGGCAGGATGAAGTGCAGCAAGGTAGTTGCAGTCGTCTACAACTAACAGCAACTGAAGGCAAGCCTTCCTCGATGCTCCATCGATCACAGTCGTGATTCTCACTCTGACGTCACAGTACAGGCACAGCAGCTAGTACATGGCTAGACTGGCTGTGAAGAGCTATACAATTGTACGGCAATCAGCATGCCGCGCTGCGCCTGGTAGAAGCGGCAACAGCATAGAAGACTCACTGTTGGACTGGACACCTCAGAGTTGCAGTGTCATGGCAAGCACTAGGTGAGATGTCAGACCGGTCAGGCACTGGCTATGTAATGCATGCCGTTGCCATCATGCCGCACCAGGATGCTTGATGATGGCCCTTCATATAAAAGATGAAAACACTTCTAAAGCACGTGGAATCTAAAGGGCTCATTACGTCCTCATGGGCTCGTTACCCACAAGTCACTCGGAGTTCCTATACTAGGTCTGTGCCTACTAGGTCTATACCCCCCTTAGAACCCCCTGGATGGTTAAAAACGAGTAACTCCCACCTTGTAACCGCGAAAAGCTGGGCTGATGCTTTTCTCTTAATTGTTGAAAGCGCACTATCCATTGAGTTGCCGTTGCTTCTGAAAACAATACCGGTCCATCGGGAAATTGACTACTGCCTGGAGACTACATAGTGGATCGCAAGCTGCCCTGCAAGCTCTGGATTGCAAGGTATCAGCTGCACATCCGCTAATTTTTTCATCAAATGCTGACCGCCAGCAAACACTCCCAATGATGGTTCCGGCATGCGATTTCAGCCATCGTAGCCATCGCTCATGCTCTGTCGCGCCCCATTTGTTACTTGAGAGCCACAACTTACCGATGATTTAGCCTGTGGCCAGGTAGCACCTCCCGATCAAGTTGTCGTCACAGGATCTCAACACTGGCACACAGGCACCTTTGTAGGTGGTCTGCCACATGACGCCTGGCAGGCGGGAAGTCTTTAGGCTGTTGCGGGCAGGCGTCAAGCACGAGCAGCTAGCTGCTGACAGCTACCGCGCGGATTACTCAAGCACCCAAGGTATGAGCTGCACATACCCTAGGGTTGTGCCCATGCCTTGCCCCAGTGGGATAAACTGAACCGGCTGCGTGTGCATCAAGCCGCAGGGCCCCCTCCACCTCGTACATCAGGCAAAAAGCCTACCACTCAAGCTGATGCCGGAGCCAAGACACCTTCAGGCGCGTGTGGGGGAGTCTCTATGAGCAGTCGAATCTTTGCATTACACGTTCATCTGTGTAGAATAGTCTGCTGAACTACTGGCATCACTGCTTGTTTGTTGGTTGCACTCAGTTGTGTGTGCTGACATGACACATGTGCGCAGCGAAGCGTCCCTGGACGTCAGACCCATACGCTCTCTTCCCCCTGATTGGCCTACCAGCTGCAGCGCTCTTCTACGCCTATCAGGTGAGGCATGTGGAACGTGTCATGGGCGCATGAGACGGGTCCTGCACCGGTGTGTGGCATGGGTCGCTGCTGTGCGCAGCATGCGCAGCAGGCCATCAGCGACAGGGCATTCACGTTGTCATATGCCTGTTGTCAGGCCTCAGGAGTTTCCTGACGACACTGCCTTGCATGCTGTCAGTCCACAAGTTTCATGCTGCCATGTTGCTTAGTTGACGGGGCACATGTCGGTATTGCCAGCAATGCAAAGCAACAATTGAACATTTCAGCAACCTGACTGGGCACTTTATGCATGCCCTGCAGCTCTTCCTGCAAGCGGAGCATGATGCCAAAATTGCTGCTATCCATGACAACATCCGCCAGACCAGGACAGCCATGGACCTGCCATTTGCCAAGGTACCCGCCACTGCAGCAAAGGTCAAGGAGGCAGCGGCTTCAGCGGGAGCGGGGATGCCATCCGGGGAGGCAGGGCCCAGCCCAGCCGCTGCGCAACCCCCTGCTCCTGCCTCAGTGCCAGGTCAACAAGCCAACAGCTCGCCCGCTGTCACTGCACCAGCCACTACAGTGGCGGGCAAGGAGGCCAGCAGCTCAGCAGCAGCGGCTCCAGCAGCAGCAGCTCCAGCAGCAGCGGCAGCCCCAGCAGCCCGCCAGGCTGCTGGAGCTGCCTCCTCCAGTCAGGCAACTGACGCATCTGCTGGGTCGGCTGCCAACCCAGCCAACCCAGTCAATGAAGCTGCTTCTGAAGGCGCTACAGTTTCATCCAAGTTCCAGGCAGCTGCGGAGCAGGTTCTGGGTGCTATCACACAGTCCACACAGGAGTTTGAGGGTACAGTGCAGCTCGTGGCGGCCGCACCGCAGGGTCAGGCCGCAGCGGGGCCGGCGGGTCCCACGCCTGAGACGGCACCCAAGGGCATGGCAGCGGCGGCCATGGCAGCTGCGTCCTACGTGCTGTCGGAAACGCACACGCCTGTGCTCACCAGCCCCACGGAGCCAGAGGTGCCACCCATCAAGAAGGGTGAGAGTTGAATAGGAACAGAGCAGAGGACATGGGGCAGGGAAAGTTTTGACCGGAGGCAGGATAGCAGAGTGATGCCACACAACATGGGGTTGGGGCAGAACACAACAGGGTCTGTCATGAGTGTGGGAAACGCACAGGTCGAGCAGTGGAAACACAGCGACGCATGAGACAGGGAGGACAAGGGGGTGTATGTATGAGGCAGCCATTGCGTGGCAGGCGCGACGTTGCAACATGACAGCGAGGGGTGTGCGAGTGCTGGTGTCATGTTGCGACGTGCAGTACATGCAGCTGACGCCAAATCTGTTGATTATCCACAAGCTTATCTGTTGATTATCGCTCGCACTTGCACTTGTCATGTTTCGTCCTGTCACAATTTGACTGCGTTTGTTTTCCAATTTGTGGCACGTCGCGCTGCCCGCAGGCTCCATGGGCGTTACCCTTGACCTCACCCCCTCGGGCCTGGTGCAGTTCGCCAACGAGCGCGGCCTGGGGCCGGGGGAGAGCTGGGCCGCCTTCGCCGAGCACCACAAACAGGTAGCCAACACACGCCGCACACATGTCTATTGGCAGTGCTGGCTTCTGCTTGCATTGACCAGCTTGGGTGGAGCCCTTGGCTGTTCTGAGGGATGGTCGGCACCCTGACGCAGAGCATGTCATCCATATCTAGGGGCCAGGGGCAGGGGTATGTGCACACTACATCCACATGACCATGATCTTTGCCTAGGGCATGGGCCAGCCATGAGGCAGGAACGCCAACTGGCATATAACACCGCATGAACTTGTTTTTTTTTCCAAGATGCATGCCACGATGCGTATCAACCATGAGCCAGGGGCGCCAGCTGCCACATTGCATCCTTATTGCACTGCTGGCGAGCCGCCAGCCTGTAGCATTCTCACAAGTCGTGTCACAGGGTGGTGGGTTAGCGGCCAGCTGTCAGGGGCAGTGTCATGCCCACAATGGCGAACAAGAGCACATGGTGTACTTTTCCCGTATGCCAATACCATGACATGCATTCACACCGTTAGCAAGTAGTAGTCATTTGTATTGGGCATGTCAGGGTTTCCGGTGTGCGTGTGACTGCAAGCGCCGGGATGCAAATCTCTGCATCACTCGTTGGGTTGCAGGCTGTGGCCGACGCGGAGCTGCTTAGCCGGGCTGCCCAACAGATCGCTGCATGGCACGAGGCAGAGGTGTCCAGCCTCAGGGCAGAGTCACAAGCACAGGCCAAGAGAGCGGAAGACATCTTGGATATGGCCAAGGTCAGTATGGAAGGTTGTCTGGCGTTGTTGCTTGGAAAACATCACCACGGGGCTTACAGTGCAGCAGATTGCATGGTGTCTTCTTGCCTGGTCACACACTTGACCAAGGCATGCTGTGTACTTGTATTCATATGGCCTGGCTGTTGGTGACCTGCTTGAGCGCAGCGGAACGCTGAGTCCTTCAGGCGGCTGTTGAAGCAGCACCAGGAGACGGCAGCGGAGCTCAGGCAGATCGAGGTGCGCAGAAAGGACTGGTGGCTGTGCAGGTTGGTTGCACTGACAGTGGCCGGGCAAACGTTGCAAAGTGTGAAGCAGCACTTCAGCAAGCTGCAACAACGCATGTCCACGATGGCAAGTATGTGTCACCCAAACAGTACAGTGGGTTCCTTGCAAAACAGGCACACATTCCTATCCTAGCAGTCAAGGCTACTATGAATCAACCCCATGAATTTGTATGTGCAAATGCATGCGATCCTGCCCGCACATTCCTGACATGGAGAAGGCTCTGGCCCATGCTGCTGGCAGAACAGTGTTAGCTCAGGCTGGTTCGGTTGCTCGTTGCCCTGTGCCGCACAGGTGACGCAGGCTGAGAAGCGCGCCACCCTGGCGGCGGCCAAGGCACTCGACGAGGAGCGCATCGCACGCTCACAGATACTGGACCAGGTAGAATATCCGGGCAATGTTTTGACGGCACGTATGCTTCATCGGCACACACACATGCTTCAACGGCACACACACATGCTTCACGGGCACATGGGTAGGGCACACCTGCTGGTCCACCATCTGTTGGGTAGGACCGGGACATGTTGGCACCCTGGGTCAGATGCACAGGCGATCCGGCCTCAGTGGATTTGCAGCAACGCCAGTCGCTTGCCAGAGGCATACAGCTGTGTGTGGCGTCTGCTTGCAGTTGCGTGTGGACCTGGCCGCCCTGGCCCTGGCCCACGAGACACGTGTCTCCCAGCAGGCCGCGTCGCACCTGTCACACGGGGTGACGCTGGCAGTGCTGGCCCTGGGCGCCGCTCTGGACGGGGGCCGGCCGCTGCGGCCGCACCTGGATGCGCTGCTGACCCGCACTGCAGCAGTAGAGGGGGAGGCGCCGGCGGTGGCAGCAGCGGCAGGTGAGCACTGCCTAGGTTGTGTCGGTGGCTGAGCCATGGTCAGCTTTTCCTTTGGTTGCTTCAACAAGCAAGCTGCTATGTGTACTAAGTGGGTGGCAAAGGGTTACTGTGTATGCAAGCCCTGTTGCATGGCGCCCTGCTGCCCGTGTTGGTCAATGTTGTGTCATGTGTGTACATGCGTGCATGGCTGTGTACATATCTCCTGCTATCATGCGCAGGGTTGGGCGACACAGGCCTGGTGCGTGCCGCGGCTCTGTCCATTCCCGCCGCCGCGGCCAGCAAGGGCATTCCCACGCAGGCTGAACTGAGTAGCAGGTAAGAGTTGGACACACTTCGCATGATGCCTTGCACGAGGAGCTGGGTGTGAGCTGGGCTTGGCCCAGGGATCTTGCAAAAATGCGGCTGAAGGGTTTGTCATCAACTAGGTGCAGCCACGCTGGAAAACAGGTCGGAAGCGGAACTGTTGTGGCATAGGTCCCGTTTGCGGGAGCTGTCTGTCGTCAGCTGCATTGCAATGCTGGCCAGTGTCAGGCATGTGCCTTAGAGAGCATATTCAGCCAGGCCTCATTCATCGCTTGTTTTTGCTGCGCTTCATTGCTGCCGCAACCACAGGCTGCGGTCCATGAAGGGCGCTGTGACTGCGCTGGCCATGATGCCGGACCCCACAGACCCGGGTGCGCACAGCGGCGGCATCCTCACACACACTCTAGCGCGCCTGTTCGCATGGCTCAAGGTGAGACTTGATGCTTCAGGTCAGCACAGCTCACTCCTACCTTTAATCCTTCAAGCATGCCTGTACCACACACGCACTCACAGCCCATCTGGTGCTGACATGACCTGCACTTGCAGTTTCAATCTCTAGTATTAGCTATTTTGTCTGACAGTTGAGTGCACTGTGTGTGTGTGTGTGTGTGTGTGTGTGTCATCTGTTGCTGTTTGCTGTTTGCCCTCCATAACTTGTTTGTGGCAGTGGCGGGTGTTTTAGGGTGTGAAGCACTGGGCTGCTTGATGGCCACAGGCTGACGAGGGCGGTGTGGTGCATGTGCTGGGCGCTGACAAGGCAGTTTCCCTGGGCGGGGTGCCCAGCGCCCTGGCCGCAGCCGAGCAGTACCTAGCCGAGGGAAGGCTGGCAGAGGCAGCGCATGTCATGGCACACGCGGCAAAGGGCAGCGCGGCGGCGGCAGCTGTGAAGGCCTGGTGCACTGATGCCTCGGCACGTGCCACGGCAGATCAAGCGATCAAGCTACTCAGGGCACATGCAAATGTTCTGGCAGCAGCAGCTTTGTGATTGCCCATCTCTTGTAAAACACACTGCACCTCTATTTAGGCAAGAGGTCGGCTTGTTGATGGATGCAACTCCCGAATTCGCCACACTACACGGGACCTTCAGGCCCGTCCAACCAAGTCCTCTCTAGGTAATGCCAAATCGCACTGACTTGAGTGCAGATTGCAGCTGCCTCTTCACGGGGGGTCATTTTGACGCTAATCTCTGACCAAGGAAGACATTGCAGCAGCTGAACCCTGCACTCGAGTCGGTTAAAACCTGCAGATGCTTGTGTACGTAGTGCAGCTTAATATGTCCAGTATTGTCACCAACGACACACCAACCTCGATGACCATGACCAACTGCATAACTCTGTGTCCCAAATTAATTCAGAAGGGAAGAGAGCGACAGAACGGTGTACAGCTGGGACACGCTGACCAAGATCATTGGGGCGAGTCACCAGTATGAGTACAAGCATCTGCTGTGGTTGCCCAATTTCATTGGAGCTCTGAACAGCAGACATGTTTGCAATGTACGTGAGCCTCAGCTCAGCACTCACACTTAACTGGGTTTCAATCAGGTGCCTTAATCACAAACTTGACTGGCCCGACTATGACATGTGACAAGTTGACAAGTTGACTCGACCCCATGACTTCACGACGAAGACTTGAGTTTACATAAACAAGCACGGCAGCCGTAAGGCGATGACAGAGCGGCGATCACGTGAAAGCCTTGCTTACAGACATGAGATATGCCAGTCTTGCCGCATATGCCCCCCTGGCCGTGACACGCGAATTCACTGCTGCCCAGCATCATGGCATGGCATGTGCGGACCAGCTGCTTCATACCACTGAAGACAGTCACAACCAGGTGGCGCCAGGGGCGAAGCATGACGTGTCATGTACGTGTGAAATCTGCATGGGGGTCGGGCTTACCCGCCAGGCCTCCTTACCTACACCGACCACGCCCTCCTCCTGCCGCTCCACAAGCCAGTATCCCAGGTGGTGAGTCAATTCTGCATTAGCCCCTGTCAGTGCATTCCTCTGTGAAGGCTCATATATTACTCCTGCCTGTCTAGTGCAATTTCGGGACACCAAAACAAAACGTGTGCGGGAAAAAAAGAAGTTTGCCAGTTCTGGGACAGTTTGTGTGAATTGGTCTGTATTACCGCCAGGAACC
>QAXH01002118.1:0-16293 GCA_004335635.1 Chloromonas sp. AAM2 | reverse complement strand
TGCCGTCTGGAATGTACAGAAGTGAAGAAGAGGTTCTAAACAAAACTCCATTGCAGATGGTGAAGTCAGCACGCTGGCCAGCCCTCACCCCCGCTAGAATGAAGAGGTACTGGGGATCAGAAGACGCAGAATCTCGAACAGACGATGACAGCGCTTTATGCCGGAGTGTTGGCTGAACCGAAACCGAAGACGCAAAGAGAACATTGAACATGTAGTCAGAACGTCTGGAGAGAGCATCAGCAACCACGTTTGTAGAACCCGGAATGTAGTCAATCTGGAAGTCATACTCAGCTAGGAAGCCGGACCAACGAGCCTGGCGAGCATTGAGGTCAGGCTTGGTCATGACGTATTTGGTAGGCTGATTGTCCGTTTGTACTTGGACCCGGAAGGGAGAACCCAGGAGGTAGTGACGCCAAACACGGAGGGCGTAAACAACTGCAAAAGCTCGATATCATGAGCAGGGTAACGTGACGCAGCAGAACTGGGCCGCCTGGAAAGGTAAGCAACGACACGTTCGTTCTCACCAGTGCCTTGTGCAAGAACTGCACCAAGCCACACACCTGAAGCAGTCAGTGCGGACCACGAAAGGTTTGGCGAAATCCGGAGGGGAAACTACCGGAGCCGAAGCCAGAGCTTGTTTGAGAGAATCAAAGGAAGTTTGTTGTGCCGAAGTCCACTGCCACGTGGCCTGCTTTGGAAGCAAGTCATACATAGGTGCAGCGATGGTAGCAAACTTGTCGACGAAACGACTATAGTAATTCGCTAAACCCAGGAATGACCGGAGGGAAGACACAGCTTTTGGTTCAGGCCATCCTACAATAGCCTTCACCTTGGCAGGGTCACAGGAGAGGCCTTCTGGAGATAAGATATGGCCCAGGAATGAAGTTGAAGGTAGAGCAAACGTACACTTGGAAAGCTTAAGGTACAGCTTGTGTTCCCGAAGTTTATCAAACACTAACCGGAAGTGCTGAAGGTGGCTCTCAATGGACGGATTGTAAATCAATACGTCTATAAAGACTTGCGCGAATCTTGTCCAGGAAGGGCCGGAACACATCATTGACCATTCTCTGGAACGTTGCTGGAGCGTTGCAGAGACCGAAGGGAAGGACTGTAAACTCGAACAAACCATAACGAGTCCGGAAGGCTGTCTTGTGAATGGATTCCTCAGACATACGGATTTGCCAGTATCCGTTTCTCATATCTAAGGACGTGAACACCCTGGCGCCGTGGAGCTGGTCAAAGATCTGCTCCACGTGGGGTAACGGATTCACGTTGTTAACCGAAATGGAATCCAGGTTGCGGTAATCTAACACCATCCTGTAGGTTTGGTCCTTTTTCTTGACAAAGAGAATAGGTGCTCCATAAGGTGAAGTACTTGGCCGGATGAAACCCTTGGAAGTTAGCTCTGTGATTGTTTTCTGGAGTTCCTGTAACTCAGGACCGGAGAGTTTGCCCAAAGGGCGAGAAGGAGGAATAGCACCCGGAATTGTTTCAATCACATGATCGACCGAACGTTTGGGAGGGAGCCCAGGTAGTTCATCTGGAGATAAATCCTTGTATTCCTCCAGTAGAGCAGACACATCTACTAGAGGTTTTAGGACCGGAGTCTGGAGCCGGAGTGGAGTCAGTGGTGGGCCCATTTTCTGAAGCCGGAGTTATAGTACACAAGAACATCTTACACTTGTCACGCTGAGCTCGTTTGAACTGCATAGCTGACAGGAGTAGTGGGTGAGATCTGGAGGACGAAGCCGGAGGTGACAGGAGTGTGTGCTTGCGGCCTTGCCTGACCACAGTAACACGATGCTTGACCCAATCGATAGCCGGGTTGTGCTCAGTAAGCCATGGTTTACCCAGTATTACATCGAAGGTGTTCAATGGAATAACATGGAAGGTCACAACGTCAGTAAAGCCTGAAAGCTTGATACGAACCGAAAGTAAGACAGAACCGGAGGTCATGTGTTCGCCATTGGGCAGCAGAACATTGTCAGGAGTTGTTTTAACAGAAGCCTTGCGGCCTAACCGCTCCAATAGAAAGGGGCTGATGAAGTTCCCACCCGCTGCATTGTCTAACAAGACACGTACACGAGCACCGAAAATGGAACCATCCAGGAACAGGAAGTCGGAGCCAGGAGTAGCACGAGGCTGGAGTGCTGCAAGAGCCAGCAAAGTGTAAAGCCAGGGGTTGTCGCCACTGCTTCAGGAACCGGAGGGTGCGCAGGGATTCTACCTGCGGCACATTAGGCATAGGATTGATCAGATCCGTACCCACAGAAGGTTGTGGCGTTGTTGCCAAAGGCTCAGCCCATGAGACATGTCGTGTTGCACCACGCTCACTCTCTCGGAAGTGGTCACGCGGCGGTCGCAACGCCCGTGCCGGAACATGAACCGGAATGACACCATGCACAGGGCTATGCGTGTCCAGAACAGGAGTGCCCGGGGCAGAAACAGGAGTGACACCATGCACGTGGCTATGCGTGTGAGTAACCGAAAGTGACGGAACACAAGCAGGCTTGGTAGCTTCGAACTTGAACAGGAGTTGGGAGCCGGAGTTGAAGTCCTACCGGAATTTAGCGCCTCTGGGTCCCCTTGGCATTTGGGTACTCAGCCGCTCGCTTGCGGCACTGGTCCTTGGAGTGACCAATATTGCGGCAGTAGAAGCAGGCGTTGACACGCTGGAGGAAACTGCGGTCATCCGAAGTCAGGTAGTGGCCTTGCTGGAGTTGGTGCAGCCTGCCCCTGTCTGGCAGCCTCTTGCCTGTTGCTGCCCCTGTAGGCGTTGTTGGCATACGGCATGGCACCGAGCTCCATGGGACCTGCACCGGAGGAACGGGAACGTGGCGTGTCTGAAACACGGATGCCACGCATAGTGGAAGATGTGCGTTCAGCCACTTTGGCTGCCTCATCAACTGTGGTACATTGACGAAGTTCGCACCCTAACGGTTCCAGACCACGCATGAAACGGTCTAGCTTCTCATCCTCAGTGATGTGAGTGATGGCTCAGTGCGTGGTTACCTTTCCAGGTTTCGTATGCTCTGCATGCGCATCCCTGTCATCATTGAGGATGAGAAGCTAGACCGTTTCATGCGTGGTCTGGAACCAAGACTTCGGTTAGAGTGCGAACTTCGTCAATGTACCACAGTTGATGAGGCAGCCAAACGCATATCTTCCACTATGCGTGGCATCCGTGTTTCAGACACGCCACGTTCCCGTTCCTCCGGTGCAGGTCCCATGGAGCTCGGTGCCATGCCGTATGCCAACAACGCCTACAGGGGCAGCAACAGGCAAGAGGCTGCCAGACAGGGGCAGGCTGCACCAACTCCAGCAAGGCCACTACCTGACTTCGGATGACCGCAGTTTCCTCCAGCGTGTCAACGCCTGCTTCTACTGCCGCAATATTGGTCACTCCAAGGACCAGTACCGCAAGCGAGCGGCTGAGTACCCAAATGCCAAGGGGACCCAGAGGCGCTATATTAAAGCTACGAAACCAAGTGAAGCGGGTACCGCCTCGGAACCGACAGGAGTTTACAGGAAGAGTCAGGAGATAATTGACTGATGATGAATGCCTTGGAACACGGTATTTATAGGGAACAAATAGACGTTCACAGAAAACGGTGACAGTGTGAAGTCCGACAGACAGACAGTCAGACAGACAGACGAAAGGAGAGCGACGAGCAGCGATTGTAAGCAATGCAATAAGCAATGCATCAACGGGCCGTCGGTACCAGTCCCGTTGCACCTTCAGTCGCACCTGGATAGCATTCCCTGTGAAGTTGGGCAAGCCAAACACGGAGTCGCATCAGTCAGGCCCTGGTTCGAGCCGAGTTGCAGGACCAGGGCTATCGCTCTGCAACGAATGGCAAGAGAACTCCGTGCACAGCAGCACACATCCATGGAAACAGGCAGTACCAACACGCTTCCTACCTGCAGCCGTCAAAATCATCTCCATGCACTCATTGGGCAAGTCGGCGAGGTCTTGCATGGTGTGCGTAGAACCCTTTAGCAATCGCGTGAAAGTGTAAGCATGAGTTCGAAACGTTATGCAGAGCAACATGATTCGTTGGGTGCTGTGCGAGCGGAGTTCATTTCTTCCAAGCTTGACTGCACTCCGGCAGAATGGAAGAGTGATACAGCAGTCAGCATCACTACACTGGCTTTTTATGTTTAACCCACGGTCTGCATCTAGACACAATACCAGATGATCTCTCCAAGAATTACGCGCCTGACAGTCGTTAAGCCAAGAAAGTTAACCAGTAACAGGGTAGCAGGAAAGTACGAATCACGGTTCCAAGTTGAGAGTTGGCCACCTCTGTCGCTCCTTGCTACAGCCTGCTGGCCCTCTGGGGCTGGAACAGTTGCAAAAAGCAAACATTTGACGCTGGAAGTGTCAAGCATGCGTACCATGCGGCCTAGCCGCCTTGTGTTCTAAACAGGGGCATTTATGGCAGGTTGATGAATTCTTGCGTAGAGGTAATTACGACACGCAGAGAAGTCAATCATCCGCTCAAGCAGGAAAGCACTACCCTGACCTACCCCAAGCGAGAACGAAGTATGCAAGGCAAACAAGCACCGGCTGGAAGGAGCAACTCGAAGCACGACAAAGTCCAAGAGAAATGCAGGCCATGAGCTTGTTGTGTTGTTGGCGCTGCAAGCGTGGAACAGTATTGTTGGTGATGCAGCAGGAATACGATCACATACCACATGTAGGTATTCTGATCCGTATGCTGTTGGGGTTTCGGCCAGGCAAACCATGTTCTTGTCAAATCAAATTCATGAAAATGAAGAAAAGGAATAAATGGCATTGCTTCTGTACTACCTAGCAGCAAAAAGAATGGCTAGGCGAACTGTGCCCGGAAACGTGAATCATGCGACCCCTGCAACGTGCTCCGAACGAGCTCTGGCCAGCGCGAGTAGCTCCGACTGGCCCGTCGTCTCTAGCATGGTTATGAGGTCTCTCAGCTGCATAACAGCAAGCAGGAGAGGATCACGGCACATGTGATCCTGGCACAGGCGCGGACATGCATCACCAATGCGATCATGCGATGCAATTCTGCATGCATGCCTCAACTGTATGTCTGCACTGTTGTGTAACAGGCATTCCTTGCCTTCACACTAGGACCTCTTGGGGCTAGTGTATGGTTGTGTGCTGCTAACAAGTACGGCTGTTACTGCAGTTGAGATTGGTGTGCTGACATATGTGCTGTGGCATGATTCAGTCTGGAGCTGGGCAGCTTTGAAGGTGGTTGTTCGATGAGTCAGATGCGTCAGTGGCTTGCTATGGCAATCAACTCATCATTGTGTGCCGTTTGGCTTTCTTAACAGATGATTCATTGAGTGCGTTTGCAACTGCTGCGACCTCCACCCACCAAGCACTTTCCACTCACCTTCTGCAGGTTCGTGATCTTAGATATTCGCCGTGCCTGCTGCTCATCAGTCATGTACGACACCCTATGGCAATGAGGGTCAATTAATGGTCATGCTTGAATCGAGTTGAATCGCAATCATACGTTTCAACCACCATGAGCCATTTCTGCGCTTAGGCACAGCCACTGGGCTAATGCACCGGTCACAACTTTTTGCACCCCCCGCCCCCTCCCCTCCCCTCCTGGGCACACTATTCAAATCATGCTCTGAGCTGCAGGGATCCTAACAAATAATCGTGAATCGGTACCATGCACCTCTTCAGGAGTGCCACTCGACACTATGCCGTGTGTCACAAAGTCCTTGCCTAAGTTGTACTCTGAATGACCAGCGAAAATATCGCTGCATCAATGCACCTGGCAGCCAGTGTGCTGCAACCACACCATGCTGCTCGACATGGTGTGTGAGAATGTCCTACCTGTGCATGTTCAGTGCCGTTATCTTGGGATCGATGTCATCGGTTGCTGCAAGGCAGGGAATGACAGTTGGCATCGGCTTAGGGCGGTGCTCCACTCTGGGTCTGCATTTTCGTGTCCTTGAGCATGCATACAAGCAACTACGTCTTTGGATGGTGTACCGGTTCTTGCAAAGGCATGTGGTGTATGCACAGCGAGCCATCGTGTATGCGGTAGTTTACGTAATGTATGTGGGGAGCTTACTTGGCACGGGAGATGTCATGCCATCAACAGCTGTAATGTAATTGGTAGCTTACTTGGCAGGGAAGGCAGGACTGCTGTAAGACTGCTGTTCTGTGCTGTGCGTGCTGTGCAACTCTCACCCTCATAGCCTTGCAAGTTGAGCTTCCTGGCCTGGCGCTTGGCCTGACGAGCCTCCGTCTCGTCAGTGTCCTCTGTTTCATCAGGAAGCCGATGTGCCTGGTAGTTAGGGGCTTCTTTGCCTTGGAGTCGCGCACTCCGCTTGACAACATGCGAGCCTTCACGCTCAGATTTAGGGCGCCTGACCTGTTGCTGTTCTTGCTGCTGCTGCTGTTGCTGCACCGCATTGAAAGCTGCTGTAATGTCCAAAGCTTGAAGCTTGGCTTTGTTGATTTGTATTTGCCGCTGCCTGGCAGCTTCGTACTCGTGGTATTCGTCCATTCTCAACATTATCTTCAACAGCCAAAGTGCGAGACGCAATGCGCGCTAGGCGTGCTAGGGCTTGCCACATGCAGTCGGTTTGTGCGGTTTGTTGAGTTTGCGTCGGCTACGGACGAGAGGAGTACAATGCTTCATGCCGGGAGTTGCTGGAAGTAGGCCACGCTTGCGCCTCATTGGTGCCGCCAGTGGCGGTCACACAGTCTGCCGTTGCCGCAAGCAGTCACAATGCACCACAACACCTGAAGCACATGCCTCAGCAGCCAGTACACGGAGCTGAGCCATGCTAGACAGGCTGTGCAGCCAGCCATTCACAGGGCTGCCCAGCCAGCCAGCCATGTGCGCAATATGCAACCCAGCCAGCACGGCTACCCGCCGATGGCACCATGCACCTGCCAGCTCTGGGCAGTCCATATACAGCCCCAGCCCATGCGCACATGTACAGCGGCCACTGCACACACCTATGCATGCAGGGCACGCCAGCATTGCTGCAAGCAGCCCGCCACCTCCACTCCTTGCTTCCCACGACCAACATGCATCAACCAATCCTCAGCCACTTATTCCGCCAGCGACCAATCAACAATTGCCACAGGCCGCGTCACAGCGCACAAGGCGCAAGTACCTTGGACAACGCCAGCCACCCCAGGCTTTGCACATCAGCACCATTAATGAGCACCCACAGGGTTTGCCTTCCCACACCACTCAGCATGTGACTCCAACCACCGCCTCAACCAACATGCAGCCTAGCCCCACCCCAGTGCGCATCATACGCATGGGGGATCCATTTGCATGCACACCCACACAAGTGCGGGGCTCTCAGGGAACCTCTACCCCACCAAGCCAGCACATGGTACGCATGGACATTGCGCATCAACTGCTGGGAGCATTTCATGACAGTGCCTCAACCGATGCACATGCCGCAACCACCTATGGCACCAGCATGAGCTCACGCCAGCTCAGCAGTCACAATGGCATGGGTGGCCTCATCACCCAAACGCCAGCCGCAGCACAACCTAACAACACCACAGGTCAAAGCAACACGCATGTTGCCAGCCAAGCAGCTACCCTTCCTTACAGCCATCGAATCAAAGACACACATTCCGGCACCAGCAATGGCAGCACTAGTAGCAGTCACGGCAGCCATGCCCACACAACAACACCGCCCTCTGTCCATGGTAGCACCACAACCGGGGCCACACCAATCCACACCAGGAAAGGCAACACCACCACCACCAGCCATCCCACGGGCAGCCCCCGTGTCAAGTTGTTGACACATGGGCAGAATGAACTCTATGATGCAGTGGCCTTGGTAGCTGCTCAGCAGGTGCTGCACAGTCAGATGTACCCAAATCACATGCTCATCTTCACCATACAAGCACAACCACCCCAACCACCCCAACTAACTGCAGGCATTCCGTTGACACCGGCACAACCACCCCAGCAACCATTAGCAGCATTATCAACGCTGTCAGCAGCCCCAGCAGCTGCAACTGTCAGCACAACCGCCAGTGCAACCGCCAGTGCAACGGTAACTGAAGCTGTAACCGCCAGTACGGATGCTGACGATGATGCCCTTCCGAACATGGCATGGGACAAGCAGCTGTCCCTCGAATGCACTCTGACCAGCGTGCATGCAGCCCGTGTCCAGGCGCCCACTGCACGTCGGTTGAAGGAGTTGCGGGTCAATGCCAGGGACAATGTACGGGGGTTGCTGGCCTGGTTACAGGTGCGCTGTGTGAAGGGAGTTGGTGCCAGAGTTGGTCCCAGGCTAGGTTGTCTGCAAGCCACATCCCCTTGTTTTAGTGCACACAACTTGGCCTCACGATTCATGCGAAGCTTGCCCATTGGCCTCACATGTGAATTACACATGTCAACCTCAGATGATGGATGCATAGCCTCATTGGTTGTCACATGTCGTGAAACAGGACCAGCGCAGTCATGATTTTATGATCAAATGATCTGAACGATCATGAACTGATTCACGTGACTCTACCATCAAGGGCCACACACGTCAGGCTATTTCACTGGGTAGCGGCAGGTTTTACACGGCTCATGCAAATCGTGCACGTCACAAGCTCCTGGGTGATGCATTCGTACCTCATCTTTCGAACGCGTGCAATCACAGGCGGCTTTGGAGGAGCAAGGTCACATGCGCCTGGTTGTGCTGGCCAAGCAAAGCACCCTGGTGGCCGTCAAGGCCATTCTCCAGGCCAGTCACGTGGCGGCCCAGCGCCAGGGGCTGGGCGTGGCTGTCCTGGCACGTGTTGCCCCCAACAACGGCCCCTGGGGCACCCGACACATACCACGGCAGTTGGAGTTGGACTGCATGTACTGCATACGGCCCACAGCTGCGCAGGTAAGCAACAACATCTGCTTTTGGCAACATGGGCAACATGGGCAACATGCATGGGCAACATGGACAACATGACAACATGGGCAACATGCATGGGCAACATGGGCAACATGGACAACATGGGCAACATGGGCAACATGGGCAACATGGGCAACACATGGGCAACATGGACAACATGGCAACATGGGCAACATGGGCAACATGGGCAACCAGCCAAATTGTCGTTGTGAAATACAAATTGATTTGTTACGCGTTGTACTTGGCCGTGGATTGTGTTGGATTGTCATGGTCGTTTGTTGTGTCCTCAATACAACTTCAACATATTGTTGTGGTAGCCTTTCCTCATGGTCCATCAGCCTGTTGATTTCAAATTCATTTGTTGCAGTTCCAGGGATAATGTATCCCACACTGGCCACGTGTGTTGTTACATAACTCTGAATTATAAGCTTGGTCGCTTTTTGTGTCCTCGATGCAAATTTGAGAATCCCGACGTCTATGGCTTGTTTGCAGGGTCCAGGTGCAGGTCTCCTGGTGGTGCGCCCCGGCTCTGCAGACCAGAGAGCCGCCTTCATCCGGCAGCAAACCCTATCGCACGACACACGGAGGGCGTCACAGACTTTGGGTCGGAAGCAACAGCGCTCACAGACGGCCAAGGGTCGGCAGGGGGAGAGGTTACCAATAGCACGTGGTTTGCATGTGGGCCAAAGGGGCAAACAGCAAAGGCTGAGTGGAGTGGTGCCTGAAGGTCAGAAGGAACAACATGAACAGGTGGAGTTGCTGAAGCATGAGCAGCAAGAGCAGCGGCAACAAGGACAGCAGCACCAGCAGCACCAGCAGCAGCAACCAGAATTCCAGCAGCAGTCTGGCTCGCAATCAGCAGGACAGCAACCCCTATTGAGAAAACTCAAGCCCTCCAAGCAACAGCTGAGCTTGACAAGGAAGAAAGGGCGCATGATCGACCTGCGAGCATTAGCCAGCCAGGCCTTTCTTTCCGAGTTCGCCACCCCTTTCAGTGCCCTTTCCCCCGATGGTGCTGACAGCGGGTCGGCAGATGTGCCAGTCGCCGAAATGCAGCAAGGAACACCACCCAGGGAAGATGGTGAGGCCGTGGCGGCAATCGAACCGACGCAAGCAGCACGGTTATTGGCTAGACAGAGGCAGGGACGGCCACGGTTTCAGCCTTCACACGCTATGCAGGACACCGCCACGACATCCATTTCCTTTGAAGAAGCAAGCTCAGCATTGGGCACTGTGCAGTCACCAGCGATTGCTCAAGCCTCCGCCTGGGCTCAGCCTGCGTCCAAGGAGCAGCCCGCCAGATCTCCGCTGGCAGCCAAATCTCCCTCACCCAGCCCACCCCCAATCTCACCCAGCTCACCTTCAATACCACCCACACAACCACCATGCACAGCTAGTGCCGCTCCGGCGACCCAGAAGCCCAAGCAGGCCTCACAGACGCAGCGGCTGGTGCTGCAGCAGCAGCGCTGCAATGATGCCACATTGGCAGGCAAGGTAGGCCTCGGCATCACGGCGTCTACAAATTACATCGCATCTGGTAAAAGAGAACGCAGACTAGCCTCTTGTATACTTGTCATTTGCAAGTTGCAACTTTGCAAGGATCCAACCAGTGACGCACCTTGTACCTTGTATGACGTTCTGTTTTGGCAGCCCTAAACTCTTCACATGTGCTCATAATCTTGCAGACTGTGATCAGAGTGGTGCGTTCTGAGGGTACACAGTCATCATTTTCTGATTGCTCGGCATTAAATCTGCTAGACTCTACTGAGGAAGCCCCAGGCATACTTGTCAATTGCCTTCCCAATGTTTGGCGCACGAATAGTGGCAGATACGATTCTGCACTTTGGCAGCCTCAATACACAGTACACAGTACTAAAATAAGTAACTGATACTTGAGGCACCACACTGTGTCTAATGCGATATGTTTTGTGATTCAACAAGTCATCCTACCATTTGTGGGCCCTTGATATGAACAGACAGCGCAGCGATGAGTGAGGATGGCGAATCTCAACCATGGCTGTATATGCAACGCCTCACTGCTGTGCTTGTGCCAGAAGAGTTGACAACGTCGGGCAGTGACCCCCATGCATGAGTCCCTCTCACTAGTGAATTCAATCTCCATGTTGTTCAGTTCACATCCATGCTGGTGCTAACGCATGCACTGATGTCTGTTTGCAGGTGTTGAAGCAGACGGCAGATGATGCAGTTTGCATCCTTCTAGCCCGCGGGTCTGTTCAAGTGCGGCGCCTTCACCGCGTGCTGCTCTCCTCTGCCCGGCAGCTAGCCCTATCCCAGGCAGCCGTCAGATGGGCCCAGTGGAGGGAATACAATGCGCGGTGTCAGGCCGTGGAGAAGCTGAGGCTGCAGAAGGAGGCAAGGAAGAAGAACCTAGAGCAGAAAGCAGCCCAGCGTCAGGCGATGGTGGGTTGGCAAACAGTCACACCAGATCAACAGGTGCTTCTGCCGGAAGTTGCAGAGCAGTGGGACGATGAAGACGTAAATGGGGCTTGGGCGGAGGTGGAAGCTGAGCAGCAGCAACAGCTCGGTGGATTCCGTGACGTTGCAGCCCAGCAACCAGCTACACCCAACCAACTCAAATCATCACTCGCCACAAATGCGTCAACTTCACATCCATTGCTATTGCCTGGCGTGGGTTCCAGTGCTCCTCAAAGACCGTTACTGACTGCTCCCCCCACACGGCCATTTCGCCCATCACCACCATTGCCAACTCCGCCCCCTCCATCGGTCTCAGACCTGCCTTCGCACGGCACCCAAGGCCCGCAGACTAGCAGCACACCCAGCAGGCTTGCTGCAGCATCAGCTTTGCCTGCTGCTTCAGCTGCAGATCAAGTTAGGACCCAGCCTGCGCCAATCCCTAGGTCATCCAAATTGCTTCCCAGAGCTGCACTTGACCCCCGTATCTCAGCCCCACATGACAACCCTAGTCTATTTAGTCACGGCGATGACGATGAGCCTCCTTTGCCCAGTAGCGGGGCAGCATTTGAAGCAGGCACAGGCACTGACAGCCGACAGGCATGGAATGCGCCCTTGCAGTTAAGCAGTCAAGACGGTTCTCAGAAACCGCCAGAAACGCTCCTGGAGCCGGTTGCACAGAACATGCGGGGTGGGCCGTTTGCGTTCCCTGCCGAGCCTGTTGATGCCCCGGAGCAAGTTCTTGTATTTAAGGTACGTGGCCTGTTGCAATAGGCTGTCAAGAGAGAGGCAGTTGGCCGTTAGAGAGAGTCACTTTTAGCCATGGGCTGATCAGTCCTCAACATGGTGGGTTGAGCTAGTGCTGGGCAGGGTTTTTTGTACTGTAGTATTGCTTGTTTGACTGGCCGTGTGACAGCAATTGAGTTTAACTCCGGCCGTTTATATTGCCTGCTTGAGAACAGCTGTCGCTGCTTTGCTGCGGCATGTTTGAGGCAGATGACTGTCAACACCAGCGCATGCAGTCTGCTCAAAAGCTGGTGCTCCAGGCTTGACCTGGACTACCAGATTCCTGTTTTGTCGAATCTTCTGTCACATACCCGGCAGATATCTGTGAATATCTGTGTGCGTCCTTGCAATCTTTCTGAGATATGTGCTACAGGAAGCGTTAAACGGGCTGGATCGGGAAGGACTGAGCTAAACAGGGCCAACCCGGGTCATCGATCGTTCGAGTTGTTAGCCATGGGTTGATCAGGATTCAGCATGGCTATGCCATTGGTCAGCGTGTCGCTTGTTGTCTGTGTCGTTATCTGTCGCTTTCTCATGCGCGTTGCATTTCATCTACAATGTGTACAATGGGGAACTAGGAACGGTGCTGTGGCGTATCGATGCATGGTATGTATCTGATACGTAGCGAATACGTAGCAGACAGTGCTCGATAGGATCTGGCACGACCCTAAGGGTGTCAGGTACCAATCTTCTTTTCTGGCCGTGTCTTCATACTTACAAGTTCCGAATGTCCTTCTCTGGTCTTCTTGTCAAGCAGCCGCGCTCAATCTTGTCTCGTCTGCAACGATGGCTTGTGCCATAAACTTGATAAATGCCAGACCGGATACGTACCAGACAATGCTGTGATGCGCCTTGGCACAATCCCAATGGTAGTAGATACCAATCTTCTGCTCCGGCCGTCTCTTCTTGTGCACAGGTGCGGAAGTATCCCGACGAGGACGACTCGGAGCATTTCCACCTCTTCCCGTCCTTCTACGGTCTGGCCGTGCTCTGTGCCCAGCTAGACGCATCCGCCATACAGCGCTACCTGGATGCCGCTCCGCCCCTGCCTACGGGGCAAGAGTGGAGCCCAATCAAAGTAGCACGACCCAGGGGCGGTTTCCAGCCAGCTACAGCTAAAGCAAACCGCCAGGCGGGTGGCCGGGCAACTGCTGCGGACATGGGGGAGGAGGGCGGGCGGAGCGCAGGGAGTGGAGCGGAGGCGGGGACCGGGGAGCGGGCGCGGACGGGTGGAAGGCAGGGCAGGAAAGCGGCGGTGAAGGGGGAGGGGGAGGCAAAAGCTGAGGAACTCTTGGGTTTGCCTGAGTTGGAAGGGTTGTCGGGCCTGGGGGCGGTGGAGGTGGTGCAGATGGGGCCAAAGGGGCAACGGGCGGGACTGAGGACCAGTGGGGCGCCAGAGTCAGGGATGGATGATCACGACATGGATGAGGAAATGGACGTTGAGGATGAAGATGAAGAAGATGAACGATGGGAGCCTGAAGAGGAAGAGGTGGGTGGGTGGGTGTTGGAAGCCTGAGGAGGTGCTTGTGAGCGGGAGGCAGGCTGTGCGGTTCGAGGCTGCGGGGAAGGAGTGGGTTGGTTGAGAACGGGGTGGTTGCATGGAAAGTAGATAGGAGCAGGGCGGTAGGGATGGATGGAATGGTTCAAATACAGAGGGCTGAGGAAGAGAGGGAGTTGAGAATGAAATAGGCTGGGATGCTTTGCCCTGCAGAAATGACCGGCTCAACAAATGGCGCATGGAGGAGGAGATGCCATCCCCCATTCAGCTTTAAAGCCTGATACCAGTCCAGAAGATAAAAACGTAAAAAAAGATAATTGCCGCATATAGAAAGTGATATGAAAAACCAACAGGCAATGTGCCCCACCATGTGCACCATCACCGCTTTGATTCGTAAGCTGTTCTGCCCCCATGCCTCACAGGTCACCATTGAAAACAACCCTTTCCTGGGCCGACTCGTGAGCCAGCTGCTGCAGCGCCTGGCCGAACGTGGCTATGCACACGTCGACGCGTGGGACCAGACCTCGCGCAACCATGTGCTGCATGCACTGGGCTATGTCAATGACGTGCTCCTGCTCAGGGGGCGCATGGAGGCAGTGGCAACTGTAACGCCAAGGGTGGGTGAGAGCCGTTTACCTTGTGAGAGGTTGTTTGTTTATTGCGTGTTCTACAATGCGTGGGCCTGGCTATTCACCAGCAGATCATCTTCTTGCCTAAGACACTGGTTTACCCTTGCAGTTGCTTGATCGGCTTAATCGGCAGTTGCCGGCCAGTTTCTTTATGGCAACCGTGCTCAGTATGCTTTGTAAGCCACGTGCTTACTATACTAGACATACGTGTTGGAGCCATGGAACATTCCCAAGCCAATGCCGCTTTCCCATGTAGCGTGTGACGACTGGTGCATGATGTGTGCTGTTTCCCACTGTTTGCAGATCAAGCAACACACCGTTGAAGTGGCTCAGTTCACGGTTCTCTTGGCCACAGACCTGGCATCGGGATCACTGGGCAACCCGTCCCTGGTGCCCGTAGCGCCCATACAGCAGCGGCACATGCACACACGACAAGCACGTGATGAGACAGGCAGTCAAATCCATGCAGGACAAAGCCATGGGAAGGCAGGGACAGGGCGGCCTGTAACTAGGTGGAGCAACAGGTCAGGGATTATTAGCATAACAAGGCAAAGGGCGGCTGCTGGGGGTGGGATCAGGCCTGACAGTGCATGAACATGCCAGAATTGACGCGAAAGACGGCTGCTGCTGGCACAATGAAGCCTGGCAGTGAACGACAGTGCCGGGATTAATGCTGGTATCTGCAAGTATGGACTCACTGCCAGTGTGTACACCAGCTTATGGCATTGTATGACAATGACCAGTGTGTGGCTGTGGCCAGCGGCTGGCAGTCTGTCACGTGATCATAAGCAAGCCCATGATGCTAAGACTGCTGCTCTTGTTTCTCTTTTACTTGGAGCGCTTCCGTCTTTCACTCGGTTTTTCATCCGTTAATGGACCCTTCTCATGGCTGATGGCCATGTATGGACTCCTTCCATAGCCAACAACGCATGGCCTCTTTGCATTGCTCGCATTGTGTCATTTCTTGACTTTCCCGTTTTGCCCGTTTTTTTCCTAGCTGTGGCGGTTTTGTCCCTACGTGTACACCGTTGGCAGTAGGCCTTCTTGCCTCTTGACTTCTCGAGCTTTAGATCTCCTTTTGCTTCACCTTGCCTGGCTCAGGGTTGGTCCGTACTGTGTCAAGCCTCATCTCGTGCATGGCGTGCTATCGTTTGCGCTCGGTACGCAAGGACCTGTTACTGTAGTATCTCTACGTACAATGATGAGAGCTGAATGCTTGCTATGACAACCTCATGCCAATGCTGAAGACGTGGCGAGTTGTGATTGACGAGGGCAACCAGTCTAAGACCAACTCGTACAGTCAGCAAGAGCAGGGCCAGGGACCGCCATCCAGACATGCAAGCAACCACGTACTTGATGCATCTAAACCTAGATGTTCCTCGTTTGATGATGCTTCCCCTGTCTGTGTGCTTGATGAACACCAACCGATTGGGAAGGTAAGTTTTCCAATGCCAACAAGTAAGCTTTACAACCAAAGATGCTGCGTCAACAGATTACTGAATCGCCTTGCAACCGAATACTTATCCAGCCTTCAAACTGACGTCAGCTGATGAGCTGCTGCACCTTTTGGTCACACGAGCAATGGCATGGTCACACGAGCAATGGCATGGCCACACGAGCAAGGACATGGTCACACGGACGTAAGACGTGAGACACAGCATGCAATACCTGGTATGGCCTGACAAGTTGGTGAAACCGATTCTTAACACCGAGGCAACAAAAAGATATGGAAGTGTAGCCAGTGCACGCCAACTGACTATACAGGACGAACACCACGTGGGACACCAAACATGGATCTGGGCTGCGACCTGCAGCCTGGGCCGTTGTCACTAACAGTCCTTCCCAACACCTGGAGCTTCCGAACACTTCAAGAAGCGTTGCAAACAGCCTCACGAATATCCTGCTCTATGCCTACAAAACGGACAACTACAATTTGTCTCTGTAGTCGCACAACAACTCAAGGGATGACGTATGAGTAAAGCGCCCTGCACTACCAGTGTCATTGCTAATTATTTAGGCACGGCGGGCTGGACGGCGGGCTGGACGGCCCGCCCGGCGGGCTGG
>QAXH01002117.1:44517-56465 GCA_004335635.1 Chloromonas sp. AAM2 | reverse complement strand
CCTTTAGACTCGCCTCATAACTTGCCAGCTTCCCTCCTCCAAGGATTACAGGACGTCATGCAAGGCCCCTGTTGTCGTTGCCATGGCCTGACTGGGTGTCTGGACTCACTCGCACAGCGGCCTGCCGCTGGCGAGGAGCCTCAGCCTTGCCCCCTGGGGGGAACGTATGCATCTGGCATTGCAATTCGAGTTTTAGACAGGTCTCAACGAACAATGCGACGATTTGCTATGCACGATGCCACATTGCTAGAAGATTGCGCCTTGTCGAAAAGGGTCCGAAAAGGGTCCGAAGAGAAAGCGCTTGCTGCATCATGTTCGGACGAACCAGGCTGGAGACGCAATCTAGCGGACCGTGCGAGTTGTTGCCAGTGGTGGTGGTGGTTGTTGGTGGTTGTTGGTGGTGGTGGTTGTTGCCAGTGGTGGTGATGTTGTGCGTGGCCACGCCCGACTACAATGCCTTGCTTGTACCTTGTTGCTTTTGCACACTGCCTATGGTGGCTGTCCGAGTTCTTTGGATGGAGCCACTGTGGTACGTGTCTATCTCCAGAGAGATGTACATAAGCAGTTAAGGCTAGAAGGGTAAACCTTCACAGGCCTTCCCCACACTGGTTACATATGGCATCACACTGGTTGCCGTGCAGGACTCAGGAATTGTCCCAGAACTGGCAAACTTCTTTTTTTAAACCGTAAACCCTTATTAGTGACCAAGCAGCCTAACAATAGACGTCTCTCAAAATATTTGCCTTCCTGTTTTGTGGCCATCTTGTTCTGTGAAGCGAGTAGGTCGCTTGTCACGTGGTGTGTCGGGAACGTCAGTACATGGGTGCCTGTGGTCGCTGTGTATGAGTGCAGCCTGGCCAGTCCACACGCACCTCCGAGCTACCTGTCTATCGTGGCTTGGACAAGGGGCAACCTTGGATCTGCAGTTTGAATGTGTGTTTGTCTTTGTCGCGAGCTTGATCATGCTCTCTAAAGGGGCGACCTTGAACCTTTCTCCAGCAACACCTGGAAACCAACCGTCACCATGGACGCCTTGCAACCGGGGAGCAGAGCCTGTGCACATATGATGAAAAGCCCGGTGTAAAGAGTGGCTACAGTTTTAAGCACAGCTAACCAGGATAGTCCCTCCTTGGTACTAGCCACCATGCTGGGTGCTGATATGCGTCCGCACCTGGCCTTGCCCCCCTGCAATTGACCCCACTGACGAGGTGATGAGAATGCAACATCTCAGTATGCCTTGACCCACCCCGGAGCAGGAAAGCAACAAGAGCATCAAAACTTAGGAGCAGCTTGGCGATTGCAGGACGAGTTGTACGTGGGTCGACCAGCTGCATGCCCGAGCTCCAGTGTTCAATGACTGTCAGCTCAAATGCATCTTGTGTATTGGCGCAGAAGCACTGGCGACGTAAAAAGTGGTACAGCCGGCCATTATAACGGCACACCAGCTTCGCGTTAACGGCCAACTTCGCGCCGCGCACGCCCTTCCCTGCGTGCACCCCTGGTTCATTGGTTTGCTTTCAACCCACCCAGTGTGTGAGGATTTGTGCGCGTGGATCGGATATCACAGTTTCGGCGTCCACGCACTGATTATCACATCATCATCAAGGGCTCAAAGGCCAGCAATACCAGCATCGGCTACCACCAGTCAGCGGGCAAATTGCAGCCAATAGTGGAGGAGCCAGGCGTGGTGAGCAGTGTCGGATGGGTAGGCATAGAGCGCAGCATGCGCCTGCTTGCACATCTTCTATTGCACCCCTCATGTATTATAGTCAGGTAGTAATTGTCACGATAATTGTCCATCAGTGGCACACCATATCTTCTGTCATATGTTCTATCACATGCGTACACAACTAATATCATTGACGCCACAAGAAGCAGCACACCGATGACATACAACAGCACAGATGCCAATGACAATGAACAACAAAACATCCCCTGAATCCCTCCTTCGCTACAGTACTGACCTCCTCACAGGCCCAGTATGTGACACTTGCGCTGATTGCAGCCATCAACCACGGTTCTGTCACTGCTGCAAGAGTTTTTGGCGTGCGATTGAGACTGGTAAGGTGGGGCTATCTGAATCAATAATGATGATATGATCCTGTCGACCTGGGGAATCCCAACCGAGCGTGGAAAGTCACAGGAAGCTTGGAGAGGCCAAACTCTATACATAACTACCTGCCTACTAAATATGTATCAATTGACTATATTTCAAACATCATGCTATGTACAACATGTCAAAGTGTGCGAATCCAATACTCAATTTGCTGGTTGATGGACTGGGTGCTTCATACCTAGCTGGATGGCCTGTGATGGGATTGCGGCCTTTGTGGGCATGCCCTGGAGCCTCAACGCCATACCAGGCGTGCATTTGTCAGCTGTTTTGAACCAGCTATAGTAGAGCTTTTGCGGAAAGAGCTTTGCAGGGTGACCAGCGGACCCCCAGTGACTTTGTGCAGGGCATTCATGCGTAGTATCTGTACAATGTGAGCCTCATACCACCATGATGCATATGACTTGTACACACTCAAGCTGCATACATGACCTGCGTCTCATTAACTTGTGTTGCTCAACCCTGTGGCCGTGCAGACTGAAGTGTCTTGCTTAGAATAGCGTCCGAGTCAACCATTGAGTGTTGATTGGCGTGACTGGCAGACTCGAGCTGTCACCTGGCCAAGTAGGTGTGCATTTGGATAGTTCTACAAACTGCAGCTTGTGCGATCCCCTGCTCGCCATCCAGCTTTGGTGTTGCTTAATATCACATGACGTTCCTGATTGCCTGTACAGTGACATTTCCTATTTTCGACCGTCTCAGTATCCGATCAGCTTGCAGGGATATAACTGCAAGGGGAACTGGTGGGTCTGTTAACCACCAAAATTGTGTCCGTGGCAATGATGGCCATGTCCAAGTCATCGCTCAACTCAAAGCGGAGTCAATTGTTTGTGGCAAGCGCATTGTGCCTCTACAAGCCTAGCAGTGGCAACATGGTTGGCTACCAGGACAGTACTAGAGCTCTAAGGGTCTCAACGCTTGCGCAAGGGCAGCAGCACGTGCAGATTGGGTGTTTTTACATCACATGAAGTCCTGAACTGTTCCAAACTGTCTGTGCAGTGACCGGCTCACTGATCCACGTGTACGCCTAACCTCCCTGCCACGCTGGATGTACTCCGCTTCCACGCGTTTGACGGAACGCTTGGTTGAAGGGTGAGCAAATGGCAACGGCGCCTGCGGCGTGCCTCGGCCCGCTCGAGGCTCACTTCTTGGACCAGGCTCAGCAGGACCTCCAACGTGTCTTTGCTACCTCTGCGGATGGACAATTCTTTCTGGAGCTGCAGGCCTGGAAAAGTGGGCATGATGTCGCTGCGCTGCGATACACAGAGGCAGAGCGCAGGTCCTCTGCCGAGTTGCTTGAACTCGCCAACGCTTGGGCAGCACCGAAGGCCTGCTCGAGCGACCATCTCTCCGCGGTATTGGCAACATGCATCTTGCGAGAGCGCAAATTGCTTCACCATGCGCGAGCACAGCGACAAGGGCAGGTAATGGGCAGCACGCGCAGCACGCATGGCAGACTCGGACAGTTTGCGCATACCCGATGCGACTACGTATTTGCAAGCTGGTGTTGCCTGTGCTCTGGAATCACAGCACGCACGGTGAGATGTTCATAATGTGTTGATCTTGCCTCAAAACCCTGGTCTGCATTTGCACTGCTTCGTTCGCAATCGCAACGCACGGCCATGTACCAAATTCATCCTGCAGGAACACATGCAAGCCAAGATAGTGCAACTTGACAGCCAGGCAGACAACACTGATGTCCGAGCCAGCAGGAACAACTGCACCATGGCACATACAGCAGGTACGCGCACGCACTGCTATGGCTCCCTGAGCGGTTTTGCTGGCCAGGGCAGCAGTGACGTGTTATCAAGCAGGAGAGTTGGGTGATTTGGGTGATTTGAACCTCGGGCTCTTCTAGCAAAGAGCTTGTGATTAGTGGGGCTGACAAAAGCCTGTACCATCCCCGTGGGTCAGAATCCCTCCAGTGTGTTGAACATATTTCATCATGGGAGATCATGGGAGGCATGCAGCAGAGCATGACAGCAGCTGATGAGCACATCATAGCTGCTGCGTCTATTGAATGAGAGTTTTCTTTTGTGTTTTTCTAGGTTGGATAATAGCTCAGGTGTTCATCGAAGGCTGGGGATGGTGCAAACCCTCATTTTTTCACTGTACGACACAAGCACCTCCTTGATTCATGTCCATGCAGGCCAACGTGATTCCAAACCACGTCTGGCTGACAGGTCAGGCTTTGGCCACTACTCACACGCTTCAGGCTGTCACATGCCCACTGCTGCAAACCAGTGTAGGCTGCGAATCGGACAAGCTGCGACTAGCCACCTGTTAGTTCCCAGTGCCACGGCAGGGGGCAAACCGCCAGGCACCAGCAGTCAGGTTGTCCATGAGATTAACGACTTGTCACAGGCAGTGCTAGGTCACGTGCAACACGAGCTGTTTCAAGCAGTTCATGATCGCCTGTTGGCGGAGCTGTTCAAGACAGGCAGGGGCAGTGCAGGTGGTGATGCCATGGTGCAGCAGCTGCTGAATGCATGGTGGGGCAGAACGGCACGGCAGCAGGCAGGGGAGGCATTGCAGGCAGAGGAAGGACATGAGATATCATGTGACCAGCAGGCACACGCTGTTTGTGTGGCACAGGCACCTTGCCAGGCAGAGCCGCAGCAAGCTTCAGCCCAACGGCAGGCTGCAGATGCAGCGCACCAGCCAAACGAAGCAGGGCAGGAGGTGCAGGGGCGATGGGAGCAAGCCGCAGTGGAATCGCCACCACTTTATGTGCCAGCACGGCAAGATGCTGCACAGCAAGAGCTAGGATTCCTGCTTTCGTTTCAACAGCAGGCAGGTCATGTGGCTCAACCAGCAGCAGCAGCAGCAATGGAGCCACAAGTGTCAGAACAGTGGCTGGCAAACCCTTGGAATGAACCCTTGGAATATCAGGCATCACAGCGGGCGGCAGCAGAGCAGGAGAACGAGCCGCGTCAGGACGCTTGCGGCCAGCCAGCACTTGCACAACGGCAAGTGCAGGCACAGCAAACCGTGAATGACAAGCCAGCACAAGCGCTCCAGCAGGGCGGGAAGATAGCTGCTGCAGCGCAGCATCAGCACAAGGAGACCCTGGATCGTGTGGTGCCAGAGCAAGTAACGAAGCAGCGGGCGAACACACACACCAACACAGACTCGGGCCTTAGGGCTGCCAGTGGCCAGACAGCACAGGACGTCGTGCAAGCAAGCAGGGCTCAAGAACAGCGCCAGCCAGATGCAGCAAGTGGAAAGGCAAAAATACGACACAGTACGGAAAGACGAGGAGCGCAGCGGGAAGCAGCACAGGGGAATGCAAAGCCACGTCGCAGTGTGGAAAGGCGGGAAGCAACACAGGAAAAGGCAGAGCCACATCGCAGTGTGGAAACGCGGGAAGCAGCACAGGAAAAGGCAGAGCCACGTCGCAGTGTGGAAAGGCGGGAAGCAGCACAGGAAAAGGCAGAGCCACATCGCAGTGTGGAAACGCGGGAAGCAACACAGGAAAAGGCAGAGCCACGTCGCAGTGTAAAAACACGGGAAGCAGCACAGGAAAAGGCAGAGCCACGTCGCAGTGTGGAAAGGCGGGAAGCAACACAGGAAAAGGCAGAGCCACATCGCAGTGTGGAAAGGCGGGAAGCAACACAGGGAAAGGCAGAGCCACATCGCAGTGTGGAAACGCGGGAAGCACAGCGGGAAGCAGCACAGGAAAAGGCAGAGCGACAAAGGAAGGAAGCATCGCAAGGCGTTGAAGCAGTACAACGGACCACAGAAAAGCAAGGTGGTCCAAGGAAGCCAGACGCACAAGCAACCTTGGGAAAGCGTGCAAGAAAGCATGAACCAATACAGTGGAATGGCGGACGACACCAGTCAACAGGACAGCAGGTAACGCAGAGGGTGATGGCACAAGGAACTGCAGAGCCGCAGTTTGCCCCAGGTTTGTCCCACGTAGCAAAGCGAGAAACCATCCAGGGGGAGACGCAGCAACTTGCACGCCAGCACGTGTTGAAGCAAAATGCAGCTCAACCAGTGGCAGGAAACCGACAGGTCCAAGAGCAGAAGCAGCAGGTGACACAGGAAGCGCAGCCACAAGGGAGCGCAGACACATGGCAGGCTCCGCAGCGAGTTGCACATCAAAACGTGGCGCAGCAGGATGCCGCTCGGCAAGTGGCAGGAACGCAACAGGCCCAGCAGCAGCAGGCAGCACAGAGGGAAGCGCAGCGACAAGGGGAAGCAGAGGCACGGCTGGCTCCGGAAATGCGCACAGCACAGCGCCCAAGGATTCAGTGCAGTCCAGGGCCCATGAATCTGCCATCGCTGCAGCAGCAGGCCTCGCTGGGGAATGGAGAGGCACAGCCGGCAGACGCAGTGGCTCCGGCAGCCACATCACCAAGGGTAGTAAAAGGTAGGCAATGGTGTTGTCCCAAAAGGTTTCAATTGAAAGCGTGATACTGCACCTGGAAAAGTATAAGGATCCTTTGGGCCACTGCTGGAGGTAAATGAACAGCCTTCTGATTGCACGTCGTTTGCAGAGCACCCTGCACCCAGTAATGCATCAGCAAGGACTGATCGCTCACAATCATGCAGCCGTTTGCTGCCCAGATCGCACATGGTCCCAACCACAAACGATGAGATTGTGTTGTTATGCGTGCAGTCCTGGCCAGCCTCAAACATTCAGCCTTGCCTCGTGCATCCCGTATTGTGACGCTATCTGCACCACCAGGCCTAGGTAAGAAGGTACCACAGCACAAGGTGGCTCAACAGATGTTAGAAGCTGTTTCATCTCGGACGCTGTTACGTGTCATGATCTGTTGCCTGCCGAACTAGCTGTCATCTCAGTCCACATTGCAATGACATTCGCAAATGTGTGTTTTCCACATGTGTCAGCTGGCGACTGGCCATAACAGATTGACGATTTTTACAGTTGCATAAGCAGAGTCATTTGATACGTCACGGAGCGCACCAGAGTATTGCTGTACCCTCGAGGGAGTCATTGTACCGCACATGTACTGGTGGTGAATAGCTGTAGCTGCTGGCTTGGCCATTTTATGCAGGCCGTACAACTGAGCAAGTGGTGCCCACACAGCCCAGGCCGCTGCCGCCGCCCTGCGCTTCAAACAGACCCATCTCGGCAGGCAAGGCAGATTTCATGGAAAGGCAGGCCGATACCGGTCATGTAGCAACTGCTGGCCGCCAGGCCATGGTGGACCCCAGTGCCATGCAGGGCAGTGGCAGCAACCTCTCTGCACCAGTCGTGCTGTTGCCAGGAACCAAGCGTCCACGTGCTGTGGTTGGTGGCGATATGGACATGCCAGGTGCCAAACGCTTGTGGTTGTCCGAACAGGTCAACAACAGTGCCACTGTTCCTGACGCTCAATTTAATGACAAGAACAGCCATGAACGTACACAACTTGTTGGGGCGCAGAATCAATCACAGTCGGCTAGTGGTTTTGGCGCTCAGCCTAATGACGAGGACAGCCATGAACACACAGAGGTTGATGATTTCTTGGAGCTGATTGGGGTGCAATATCAATCTTCTGATGAGGAGAGTGAGCCACCGCAGCCAGCCAAGCGCATGCGGCCGCAGTCCAGCTCCAACCTTCAGGATGACATTCAGGCAAGTGGACTACAGTCAACATGGGCAATGCTTGCATAACATCTTTCTGAATGAACTGTGTGTCTGGGAAAACTGCTTTCAGCAAATGCAGTGTTTGGTAGGAGTTGCCTACAAACTGAGTCTCCTGCTAGTGCCACCCATGAAATTGTATCAATTGTACCCTTTGTGCCTGCCTAACTGCTGCAGGTTTGTGCAGCCATCACAGCTGCTGGCACAACAACCGCTTCTGAGCCGGACACGACCGCTGCTGGCACAGCAACAGCTGCTGAGCCCGACACAGCAGCTGCTGGCACAGCAACCGCTTCTGAGCCGGACGCAGCAGCTGCTGGCACAGCAACAGCTGCTGAGCCCGACACAGCAGCTGCTGGCACAGCAACAGCTGCTGAGCCGGACGCAGCAGCTGCTGGCACAGCAACAGCTGCTGAGCCGGACGCAGCAGCTGCTGGCACAGCAACCGCTTCTGAGCCGGACGCAGCAGCTGCTGGCACAGCAACCGCTGCTGAGCCGGACGCAGCAGCTGCTGGCACAGCAACCGCTGCTGAGCCGGACACGACCGCTGCTGGCACAGCAAGAGCTTATGAGCCGTGCAACACAGCTGGCACAGCAACAGCTACTGAGCCCAACACAGCCACGGCGTTGCTCACGGCCACCTGCACGGTCACGGCCACAGTGCAACCTACAGCCAACCAAATGGAGACCGCCACAACTGTCTGTGCATCTATGGCAGCCACAGCATTGGAGGCAAGTCTTGAACTGGTCACAGCCCCAGCCCGTGAACCAATGGCTAGTACGATGCCGGACTCGGCGCCAGTTCCAACCCCAGCTGAAGGGTCTGAGCCAGCCGTTGCACAAACCTCACCCACTGAACCAATGGCCATCATAGCACTAGGCAGAGCGGCTCATTCGTTGACAGCCACGGCAGAGGCCTCGACACCCGAGCCAGCAACAGAAGCCACTGCCCCAGCCACACCACCAGCCCCGGAGCCACTTGCAACCATACGAGCATTCACATCACCAGCCGCAGACATTGAACACGCGACAGCCACCACTCCGGCAGCAGACACCGTTGCAGAACTCTTGCCCGAGGCTGCATCTATAGCAGGCGCAGACAGTGATGATGCATTCGCTGCTGTTGCTCTGCTTGCAAGTTCTGGCACGCCTGCGGTCGTGGTATCCAACGACACTGCCCAACTTACTGCCCCGGCTGCAGTGGCCTTGCACAATGCAGCCTCTGCACCAGCTGTACAGGACAATGTAGCGGCCGCCGCTGTTGTTTCAGCCGTAGCTGCACTCGCGGCACCACCCAGGCCAGCCAAACCAGCAGCAGCTCTGCAGCGGTTGCAAGGCAGAAAGCGTCTTTACCAACAACAGGATGCACTTGCCGCCCCTGCTGTTGCTTCAGCGTCCATTGAAGACGCATACAACAATGATGCTACAGTTGCAGCACCAATTGGGAAAGCCAAACCAGTAGCAGGCGAAAAGCAGGCAAGAGTCAAGCAGCATGCTGTACAACAACAGCAGGCCCTAGCTGCACCGGCAGCGCCTCAGCCTGTGGTGGCATCACCTCCCACTGCTGAGCAGCTGGCCAGTAGGCGTGCAGCGGCTCTTGTTGAACTTGAAAGCGCACAGAGTGACTTCAAGATGCGCACAGAGGACCTGATGGCGGTGGAAAAGGAACTGGAAAAAGCCAGGTCAGTAGCTGCAAGATGAACCGTCCTGGCCTGAGACACGGTAAACTGGGTTGCTGAGGTACTGATCTGAGGTTCTGGCCGCAAGTTGACAGCATGCAGATCCTGGCGGCATCTGATAACGTTTTGGGTCGGGAGCGACACAGTGTAAATGTTAGAGGTAGACATCGTTGACATGATGTTGAGATGTGCACTGATCTATGAAGCTGGCTTGACAACAGGAAGGAATGCGATGAGCAGGACCGGCTTGCCAGATGCAACTGAGGTGAACATGGACATTGTGTCACAGCGGTATTACAAGGAGGGAGTGCACATCATGAAGCACGCCCAATGCAAACATCAACTATTTCAAGTTGCTGCTGTATGCTGTCGTGTGCGTGGAGGGCGCTAAAGAAAACACAGCTCAGTTTGTCTCCTCTGACATGATTTGACCGTAAAACGGTCGTTTCACGTGATTGCCTGTACCTCACCATGTTTCAATCCAAATCACGCCCTCGGTTTCTGCCGTTTTGTGTTTGCTGACGCAGAAAGTGGGTAGAGCCTCGGGCGGGTGAGATCAGTCGTCTGATGAACAGTCAGAGAATTCTGACAGGCTACGTCAAGCACGAGGAGTGGCGAATCAAGGTCACAAAGCAGCAACTGGCCAATGGTTGTCCTGGCTACGCTCAGATGCACCCCGTGATTGCTGTGCCGGACGGTCACCTGTACAATCGACATGTCCTGTGAAGTCTCTGAAGATTCCTTACACGCTCATAAGAAGGCACACATGATGCGTGGCTGTGGCAAAGTTGAGCAGAGCCACACCAGGCCACCGGTAAAGTTGATATCCGAGTCATGCGGCCTGCCGGGCAAATGCAACAACATAGCCCTTCTGATCCCATGCCAGTTGGATACACTGTTTGTTGTCGAGCAAGTCGAACAAGAGTCAGAATCTCAGGATGCACAGGTCGCACAACAGGTCATGAGATTTAGGATGCACTGACCTCTCTACTTGCTCCTAAGCCTTTAGTCATTAGGCTTTGGCATGGTGCAGGACTTCAACAACCAGTTTCGTAGACAAGGCAGTCGTTTTTGACAGACAACTCTCTTCTCCGAGTCGCGCGTTCAAGTTAGGATTCTGACATGAAAGGCATTAAAAATGGCATGTTTTGTTGGCTTCTCTGTACAGGTAGTGTATGCAGGTAACACCAGCTATCACTGTTGACCTTTGCACAGCAACGGAAGATCGGAATTCATAATAAGCATGGAAAGTTCTTGGGCTACTTGGGCTGCTTGTGCCAGGGACTTCAAAAACCGTGCTCGCCCAGCCCCTCTTTGGCATATGTAGGCGAGGACTCATTGATGGTGTGTGGGATGGGCCGGGGGACTGGAGATGGTGGGTGGGCTTTGGCGTGCTTTGGCAGAGACCCAACGGGCAGAACTTCACAGCTGTCGCGACAGAGGCTGAAAGAGTGTGCGAGGCACATCTGTACAAGCTCCTTTGAATGTTTAAAATTCTTCAACAGTGACTATTGAAGATGTGGGTGCTACTACAGAGCAAGGTGCCCGAGTCTGATCACAAGAGGGGAGGTGTAACAGGACTAGGATGTTACCTGTCTGTTACAGCTATGTTTAACTAGCACGCCTGTCATATCTGTCGTACTTCAGTAGTTTGAACTTGACAAGCTGTTAACATGGCACAGCACGCATACTCATGACTTCCTCACAAGACTCTGAACGACATTCACTTTTTCACAACATCGCTATCTTATTCACAAATTGCTTCCACTGCCTGTCGTGTTCGCTTATGCATTCCTTGCCTTCATGCTTGTCGTTATATCCGGATCCACAAGATCCATTGCTGTTAGATGAGAGCGCCCTTTCAGTGCCAACTGTAAAGTCGAGACACTCACATGCATTACCTTTTAGCCACTGGTATTTATAACCCAGGGCAAGACACTAGTACATTACTCTTCTTATCTTCAAGCCATACATTGCCACTCGGTCGAGTGAAGCCAGGCTCTTGACATCCTGTAAGAAGTTGCCGTCTGATGTGCCAGTCAGCGGCTACGGAGAGTAACGGTTGGGGCCTTCCATAAGCACTCCGTTCGCTCTCTTTGCCAGATGACCAATGACTGCTGATGTGTTCTGCAGAACGTCAGTAACATGCCAAGCAAATGAACGTCAGTAACATGCCAAGCAAACGTGAGGTGCTCAGATGTGTTTCGCCCCCTGGTCGGTTTGCAAAGGCGCAGTCTTTGTATCTGAATGGACTGATCTTAATGGATACGCCGCTGCTGCAGTAGTTGAAAGTCCTTAGCACAAGTTACAGTCGAACAGAATCACAAGCGGGGAGGGCCTCCAACCCGTCCAACCTACAAGTGAAGGAGATTATGACACACTGCGGTGGTGATGGTGGTGGCCACCCCTTGATGTCGCCCCAGATTGAGCTTGCGTTTGCAACGTTTGCGCTGCCGGTTCAGGGATCTTGGTTTTGAGGGTTTGTGGGTTATCATGCCACTGATTGCACGTGTGCACCTTGCTGTGTTCGTTTGCACAGCAGTCCACCACTGCAGGTGGA